>JAHXMU010030524.1:0-20347 GCA_019455685.1 Philornis downsi | reverse complement strand
GTGTTTTGTTTTTATTTTCTGGAACGACTGTTTTTTTTTTTTTTTTTTGAGAAATTACTTTAACAGAGAAGAAAAATGAAATAAAATAAATTAAATTTACGAAGAATTGCGTGAGATTTTGTTCTTGGAAAGGCACATAAACGTTACCTGAAAAAGTCCACGAAAAAATGTTTTACGTGCAACTTGAAAAACTTCATCGTATTACATGGAAAACTACGATTTAGTTACAAACGTTTACGGCATTTGCAATACTAAGTGCAATATATGGAATTATATTCATTTCTGTTTTTGTAATAAAAATCTCTAAATTTTTTTCATATTCGTCATAGAAATGGCTGACGCCGGATGCCGTGTGGTGGACGTAAATTGATCTGAACGTATCTCCAAACGTGACATATTCGTATTTCAATTGATTCATGGGAAAGCACCAGCCAAATAGGGAGGGGGTGTGGAGGCAAAGTTCTGGGCTATGGCAATTAGTAAAGCTGTTCGAAGCATTATTGCTTATATTGAATGGAATATTTCCTATTAAATGAAATGTTTGAATGACAGTTAAATATTATATTATTGAGTTTTAGTTACTTTTAAAACTTACGATGAGAGGGAGACGTAATTTAATTGCTTTATAACAGACTTTATATATATAGATAGCAGATCTGTGCATTAGTGAGAAGGACTTACGGTCATTTGAGTTCTTAAGGAAGTGCCAAATGTCTTATTTGTAGGCACGTAAAATACGATATGCCAAAGTTAGTTGCACATGTAGCGAAAAACCTCCCCATGGAAGAGTTGTATAAAGAAGACAATGCTAAAAGTTGCTCAGACAAGCCCCATTTGCAGGTCACAACGGGGGACTGTGGACAACGTCACATACTACTTTTTTATGTATTCTGACACGCTACTGCCTCCACCATATCACCAGTCCTTACCTTAGCATATGTGAATAAAGGGGATTAGTAGTTTGCCCTTTCTTTCTTTCTATACTGCCATTAAATTATACATATAATACGAATATTGCTTGAATTTCAAATAAAGCGACATATTTTGTATTTTTTACGGGCTATTTTTGGTCGGAGTTTTCTCTGATGCAAATAAAACAAATTTATCTCATCACGTTTCGTTGGCTTTTTTCCAACTTTATTAGGAGAAAAACTTTTATTGAAATTTCCTGTGTAAAAAATATGTTATGTTGTATTCTAAAGGGTGTCCCACCAAGAGTGTAAGATTTGAATTTTAAATAAAACACAGATATTTAAACGCAAATCGCGAAACTTTATTATACCGTAAAGTAGACAGAATGAGGTTATGTATGGAACAACACATCGGGCATATGGCCGCCGCGGCTTTGCTGTCACACATACGATCTTTTAGTGAAATTTTCAATGACCGTTTTGCATAAATGCTGCGGTATTTCATTTAAACGGCTTATTAGCGTAAACCATCGACTTGAAAAAACCCCAAAGAAAAAAGTCTAATGGTGTTAAATCGTACGATCTAGGCGGCCAATTCTGGTCTCCAAAACGCGACATAACACGACCGGGAAATGACTGATGCAGCATTTGAATTGTTTCTCTGGCTGTATGACATGTGGCGTCGTTTTGTTGAAACCACATGCCCTCCACATTCATTTCTTCAAATCTAGGCATGAAAAAACTGGTTATCATTTCACGATACCGAGCACCATTGACTGTTTGCGCTTGACATGCCTCATTTTCATAAAAAAAGGTCCAATGATTCCTCCAACCCAAAATCCACACCACACAGTGACACGTTGAGGATGCATTTGCTTCTCGTGCATCACTCGAGGATTTTCCTCACCCCAAATGCGACAATTCTGCCTATTGACGAAGCCATCAAGATGGAAATTGGCCTCGTCACTGAAGATGATTTTAGCGGCAAAGTCAGCATTTTCATGTTGTCTCTCCAATACCCAATTAACGAACTCCCTTCGCTGTCCATGGTCAGCTGGCTTCAGTTCCTGAGTCAATTGAACTTTGTATGCATGAAGATGCAAATCTTTTGTCAAAATTCGCTGCATAGTGGATTTGGAGACACCAACTTGCTGAGCTTGGTGTCGAATTGTGGTGGATTATCCATTAATCTCTTTACAGTTGACTCTTTGGGAGCATTATTGTGGCACCAAATTGATCGAAATTTGCGAACTGTAGCCGCAAAACTTTCAATATTTTGTTAAAAAATTTTCACAATGAGAATGCGTTGTTCATTTGTGTAGCGCTCCGTTTCTACTAACCTCGTACCTTCTACTAGCAAGCAATAACAATTGTTCAAATGTCAAACAATGACACTTTGAATGGCGCCAAATTTAAATTTTGCGTTCTTGTTGGGACACCCTTTATTATGTGATTTTTAGTGTTTTTTTGTTTTCAACTTACAATTTGTTGCAAACGAAATTGCATTACCACCGAAATGCCATTAATACTGTTTCAATTATTGATATTGAACATTTTTCATCTAATATTATTTCAACAATTGTAATGAAATCGAAGCAATTGTCCAAAATATTAGTTACAATTGATTCCACATATCAACACATTAATAAAGCTTCAATTATTGTTTTTTGAAACACAAAATAACGAAATGGCTTTCTTCGAGGAACGACAGATGTCTGTTGCAATGCGGAAGTAAGGAGTTTAATTTAAATCAAGCACTACTACTCAAATATATGTCAAGAATATGTCCGAAATGGCGCAATAATGGTAAAAGTTACTTTTAATTGAACAACTAGTGCTATTTCTCGAACGAAATACTGCTTTAATTTGTTTAAGTAACATCTTGATAGCAACATTTATCAGCCACCCTGTGGATTGATGTAATGGGAGTGCCTTTGCGATTTTCCAATTCCAGCCTTATTTCAATAGACTTGAAAATTTGTTGTTTAGTTCCTTGAAAGCAGTTCAAGATCAACCGCTCACTTACCATTCACATTACAGTAAAGATTCTATTTTTCCTATTAAATGAAAAAACGTTTCGAAAAGTGATCATTTCAGCCCGATTTTAAGTAATAAATCGTTAGTAATTTTCCGTCTTATTAAGTGGATTTCCTTTGGTTCGTGTGGAAGTCAAATATCGAGCTTTTTGACAAGTCGAAAACATTTAATTTCAGCTTCTCTGCATCTTCTATTCAATAACGCTAAAGGTGCCCGCAGGAGCGGTCGAGGTTGCGGAATACGAAGTGAAAGTATTCCGCAACCTCAACCGCTCCTGCGGGCGCCTTTATGCGTGAAGTTTTCACAACGGAATTTCATGAACTAATTATGCGATACGTGCTTTTTCTTAGGATATTCAAGCTGTATTCGTCGCAAATATCTACGTGTATTTTAAATAGTTGTTCACTTTTCTGAAATAAAATAGCAAAGTATGATGAAAACTGTTCTTTCGGGCACATTCCCACATTCACAATGACCACTGAAAATGTTGTGACATATCATAAATTCAAGCCTGAAATGTAAGCTGTTTTAGGATTTAACAATTAAATCCGCTGACCTAAAGTATCGGGTGATTCAGAAAGTTCGTTCGGTTTTTAAAAGAAATTTATTTACAGATTCATATACAACAAAACAATTATTTTAATCTATTATATAATCTCCCCCTTTCTTAATAACTTCTTCCCACCTCCCTCATAAAACTCGCCTGGTTTTTCTGAAAAAAAGCGTTCAATTGGAATTTGCATTTGCTCCTCGTTATGAAAATTCAAATCCTTCAAGTGGTTGCTCAGACTGCGATATAGGTGATAGTCGGGTGGATCGTGATCTGGGGAGTACTGTGGGTGAGGTAAAACTTCCCACCCAAGCTCTGACGGTTTCTGGCGGGTCCGCAAGGCAGTGTGAGGCCTCGGTGAGAGAGTGAGCTATCCACACATTGAGGTTGCTCACAAATCCGAGCTCTTTTATGACCCCGTGAACGGTTGAGACTGATTTCTTTTTGATTATTTCAACTATTTCCCTAATTGTTGCACGTGTGGCAATAATAATAAAATCTTTCACCTCCTCAGAAACAATTTCGTTTGGTCGTCCTGATCTGGGAGCGTCTGTTACGGAGAAGTCGCTCGTAGAAAATCTTTTAAACCATTTCTGGCAAGTTCTTTCATTTGATTCGTTTTCTTCATAAACAGACTTTATTTTGCAGCTGGCTTCAGCAACCGTTTTTCCTGTTCGGAAATAATACAGCATAATGTGCCTAAAACGCTCTTTTTCGATCATTTTTTCCACATTTTAAAACTTTTTTTAAAAAGCTATAACCAACCACTCACGACTAGAACGAGAACACAAGTAAATAATAGTAAACAGTTTAAAGAAGGGGTGAAAGGAAGTTATGATAGTGTTTGATGGAACTCTAAGTCATGAGAAGTAACGTATGGTGAATTAACGAATTAATCAAACGAACTTTCCGAACAACCCTGTATATCAAAAGTAACGAAAGCATCAGTGGAATTTGTTTTTTTGCCAACCTAAAAATTTAATATGACTACCGATCTATCGTTCTTGAAGTTTTTAGCGATTTTTGTTAACATATTTAATTCTGGCGTGCACATTTTATTCACCAAAAGTCGCAATAAATTATGAGAAAAATTTTGGGAAAAAACAACAGATACTCTGGCATTCCAGGAATAAGATATGGGAGAAATTCTTACTTAGACAGTTTAAAAAGCATTTTCTACACTTATGCATTACTCGACTACTCGAAATGTTCGTTAGACACATCGAGGTGGCCACCGCTTAACTAATGATAAGTGGCTGGCTGTATGCAGGGATTGAACTCGCGATCATGCAAACGATAGTCGCATGTACTAACTATAGCGCCACGGTCCATCACAGAGAAAACACAATTCTTTTAATTTTTGATAACTCTAAGAATTATATCCAAATATCTAGGTTGTCCCAACCAGAACACAAGATTTATATCTGGCGCCGTTCAAACAATTGTTCGAACATTTGAACAATTGTTATTGTTTGCAGAAGGTACGAAGTTAGTAAGTGGAGTAATGGAGCGCTACACGAATGAACAACGCATTCTCATTGTGAAATTGTTTTACCAAAATGGTGAAAGTTTTGCGGCTACAGTTCACAAATTGCGATCAATTTGGGTCACAATAATAATCCAAAAGAACCAGCTGTAAAAATATTAATGGATAAATTTGTCTAAACTTGGTCTATTAGTGATGTAAGAACAACAACGCGCCTTCGACCAGTCGATCGACCGAAAATGTCGCAGCTGTACGTGATAATGTCGCTCAAACTCCATCCACTTCAATTCGCCACCGAGCTCAGCAAATTGGTGTCTCCAAATCCACTATGCAGCGAATTTTGACGAAAGATTTGCATTTTCATACACAGTTTTTATACAAAGTTCAATTGACTCAGAAACTGAAGCCAGCTGATCATGGACAGCGAAGGGAGTTCGTTAATTGGGTACTGGAGAGACAACATGAAAATTCTGATTTTGCCGATAAAATCATCTTTAGTGACGAGGCCAATTTCCATCTTGATGACTTCGTCAATAGCCAGAATTGTCGCATTTGGGGTGAGGAAAATCCTCGAGTGATTCACGAGAAGCAAATTCATCCTCAACGTGTCACTGTGTGGTGTGGATTTTGGGCTGGAGGAATCATTGGACCTTTTTTTATGAAAATGAGGCATGTCAAGAGCAAACAGTCAATAGTGTTCAGTATCGTGAAATGATAACCAGTTTTTTCATGCCTAGAATTGAAGAAATGAATGTGGAGGGCATGTGGTTTCAACAAGACGGTGCCACATGTCATACAGCCAGAGAAACAATTCAATTGCTGCATCATCTTGAGTTCTTGTTGGGACACCCTTTGCATGAATCTAAATATAATGTGATTGGATTTGGCGCTCATATAGTCATGAGTTTGAGCCGCTGTACAGTTACTTTTGATTTTTTGAGTGGCGGTATCATCTCATTAGGGCGTAGGTCTCTTTCAGAGGATCTAAAAATAGAAAACTTGTAAAGTTACTAAACTTACTTCAGATACAATAAAGGGTATTATGATTATCATCATCATTTTTGGAAGTTCATTTATTTTTAGGTGACGAATATGTCAAAAAATTTGGTAATGCCGGCCAAAGGTTTTTGAATAAAACCTCCAAAATTGAAGGGGCCGTGAAACAGTCACGATCTATATCTTACATTAAGAAATAATCACAATTCCTGTTGAACATCACTGTTGAAATGACACTAAACATTTCATAATATTCCGTTAAATTCTTACTGTTTTATTCTTCCATTAAAATTGACAAACTCATAACTCCCCGTCATTTAAAATCTACAAACAAAACAGCTAAGTGTTTACCTCACCTAACCCAAAGTATTGGAATTCGAAATATTTCCTCCCCCCCTTCCCCTTGATGATCCAGCACTCCCTGTAATTTTTCCTTTTTAATATGAATATTAATGTATGACATGGTGAAAATGCGAAGGATTACATCACTTTTACAAATTCCACTTTGTGTGATGAAAATCCGCGCACACAAATTTCTGTAACGAATAATGTGTTTATCGTGTTCGCGAGGACGCATTTTACATTATTGTCCGTAAGACTTAAACATTTTACAATGAAAAATCTCAACAAACAGTTGTTGTGTTGTTGTCAGAAATATTGTCCCCAGGACTTGAACACTAGCAGCCAACAAGGATTTCATACACAAATTCAAAATGGTTTTCAGGCTAGCAGTAAATTGTGACGATAATGAATGCCGGTTTTCTTTTTTCACATACATGTACTGGGTGATGCATGTAGGTGGTATTTTTACATATATTTAAGTATATGTATATATACATATTTAGTGCGCACCTTATGTACCCAGCCCATAGATAAAAGTTGAATGTTTTCGGGGGGTGCACATAATAATGCAGGGTTTTGGTTTTTGGGGCAGAATTTCCACTTATCCAGTGCTACATCGTTTTAGGCAATTTAGTGTTAAGTCATTTCTAAAAATATTAAATTTATGGAAATTGAATTATAAACAAAAATGGTGAATTTATTCTAAATGGATTTTCATATTTTTTGCTGTTTGGTCCATGACAAACACAGATGATGTTTGAATATTGCGGGAAGCAAATGTGCCAGATTTTGTGCCTGTGAAAAACGAAACGAAGACGAAACGGCTGACATTTTAAAAAATTTAATTACATCATTTTAAAGAAGAAAAAGCCATTACAAAACCAAGTAATAAGCATCTCGATCATGCCTACATTTAAGTGGGTTTTCAGGTACCTTCTTCAAGTGCACGGGTGTCTGCAGAGGAATATTATTTCAGATCAGAAAATCTGCGGTTTTACTTTCTGTACCTTCTCAAAGGTCTTGCCAAATGTGCTGGCACTGGTGGCTTAACACCATGCGCTGTTTCATGGCAAAAGGGAAAAGAAGTAATTGCAAATATTCTACTGTCAATCAAACACTTTTACATCAAAGGCCGGGAGCACGTTTTCTCGGTTGCCTATTTAAACACAAATTTGTTGAGTAACAATAAAGGCACGTTTTGTTCGACGAAATTAATTCGCCAACTGAAATTGTATACATATCTAGACAAATAAATTGAGGTCGAAAGTTGCCATTTAAACTTTGAAATATAGCAACCGTATACAAGCATCAATTCTGACTACAGAATAATAATAAACCGGTATTCAGAAAGTTTTGTAATGGGAGTGATGTCAAAATTTTTTACATAAACTTTAGATATTCATCTATAGCGAAAAATGAAATAAGATCGTGAACATTAATATGATTTGCAGTCAACTTTGGCGATGATGGTGATTCGCTGATTTTGCGACATCATTCGTAGTCACCTTTCGCCACAGCACAAATTTCGTAAAGACGGTTTGAAATCGACTGACCTAAAACAATATACTGACTGACCTATATAATATGTACTTTCATATTATATATTTAATGCAAAAAGAACTTTTGAATATCAGAAAGATTTCTTCGCCGCTTCTTTAGAAAGACGTTACATGAAAAATCTTTGTCAGTTGTTGGAGAAAGACTCATGTGGATTATTCCAAAGAAGTGTTGAAGAAATTTGGTAAAGACACAGGGGGATACGATCGCCGAATACTGATAATTCTCCAGTGGCTCAGTGAAGTGACTTTTTAATCATTTGAAATATCGAATTGAAGGGACATCCTTAAGAGGGACCTAGCAGAGAAGACACAAAAAAGTTTAAACAAATGTACTTCTTTCTTTTTCAACTTTATTTTATTTATTTTCCTTTTAGCTCGATATACTTTTTCCAGCGATATTCAATAGCTTTTATACCCTGTCTGTAGTAAGGATTGACAAACTCCTTAAAATAGAGTACAACCACAGACTCCACCTCTTCACTGTTTGCAAATCTGTTATCACCGAGCAATATTTCCAAGTTTTGAAATAGAAAATAATTTGAGGGAACTAATTCTGGCGAACATGGTGCGTGATGAATCAATTCGAACTTTAATTCATTACTTTTGACCATCGCAATGGTGGATGTGTGAACTGGGAGAGACAATGGCAATGAAACTTCTACTTTCTTTTTCGCCAAATGCGGCCTTTTTCCCATAATTTCATCACCTAAATGCTGCAATAAATTAGCTTAATATTCGCCGTTGATGATTCGCTTCACGTTGCTATAGTAACCAAATGGCTAATGACAGCGCCCTCATTTTTTGAAAAGCGTCAGTCTGCTGTGTTGTATGCAAGCAAACGGAAGGATTTCATAAGTTGTCAGAATGGAATTTAAACGTAACAGTTTTGTCGCTTTGTATTTGACCAGAAAATTGCAAACAGCCATTGTTAATGAACTACGCCGTTGATGGTTTTTCCTTTCTGAAGATAATCAATAAAAGTAATCCCATGCCCATCCCAAAAAAACAGACGCCATGACCTTGCTTGCAGATGGAACCGTTTTCACCTTCTTTAGGCGCGATTCTCCCATTGCAGTCCACTACTTTGAGTGTTCTCTTTGACAATGTCTCAGGTGTGAAGTGAATGAGATGCATATCTTACATATGGTTATAAATCTAGACCAAAATTAATTGCGGTGAAACATAGCCAAACACTGTACTGAATGCTTTTTTTAGCTATATTGAAAGCAAGCTCGGCACCCATCTTGGTTACAGCCTTCTTGTCCTCAAATCTTCGGTCAATATACGATGTATAAAATTTTTTGAAATCCCTATTATTTCAGTTAGCATTCACAGCTTTAGCCGGCGATTATTCAACACCATTTTGTAGATTTTCTTAACTGTGTCTGGTGTGGACACCTTAATTAGTTGATCACCAAGGCCTCATTCAAACTCTGCTACTCAATATTTCTGTGGTCACAACCCGTAACAGCCATACTCGAGTTAGGCCACAATTGAGTTATTAGCACCATCGTACTCAGCGTATCTAAATTTATTTGCTCTAAATTTTTCATGTTTGTATCTCTTCTAGGAAGGCAATTAATCCTAAAAAACCTAATAGCTTAAGTTATTTTTCTAAATGACTGTTTTGGCGTAACTGCCTAAGTCAATTTAGGATTACAACAAATATAAACATTATTTTTTCATCATTGCCTAAATCAACTTAAGTCGTTAATCCAAAAAAATCTGAAATATTTTGACATAGAATAATAATTTATGTCAATTTAGGCGCACTTAAAGTTTTTTATTTAATCTGAAATAATAGCCTAACTCAAGTTGAACTTTTTGACTTTCTTTCGTTCAACAATTCATAAGAGCCTAAGTGTCTTTTTTCGATAATATCTTTTGACTGCGAGAATAAACAACTATTTTTTGTTAACAACTAAGTAAAGAAATTCGTTTCCTTGGAAAACACCTTCTCCTGATTTTCAGTGAAGATTCAAAACTTTAAACTCCTGTACTGAAAATATTGAAAAACAGACTTAGGCTGTTATGGGTTGTGACCACAGATTTTACAATCGTAAATGAAGCAGCTGACTCCCCCAGAGTAGAATATAGTTCGGCTTTAATATTGGTTGGGCTGACACCTTTCAAGCGGAACACTTCGCACCAAAATTTTTGTTTTCACACTACAGGCACTATCTACACGTCAGGTCTACTAGTTTTGGGACCGCTTTCGTATATCCTATACGGAGATGATAGGCAATCGAAAGGCTAATGATAGCGGGCTCATTTTTTGACAAGTATCAGTCTGTTTCATTGTGTATAAGCTTTGGCAAGTATGTCGTTTTACGTCACAGTTAAAAAATTTATCGAAATGTAATTCAAACGCAACAGTGCTACTGCTTAATATTGGGATGGAAAATCGCAAACAAGCACTGTAATGAGCTACGACATTTACGTGTGAGCAAAACGTTTGTGTATCGGATCGCTACACGTTACAATGGTAGCCATGGAGGTGGACATTAAAAAACGCAACATCGCTATAAATGGTTCAAAAAAATGGAAGCAAGAATTCAATGTACAAAACAAAACGCAGTTCAATTGGCTAAATATTTCAATGTGTCTGCTCGTAGCATGGAGCGCATATTAAAAGTGAACTACAATTGATACAAAAAGCGACAAATTTTACGCCTGCACAAAAGTCAGTTCACATTGTGGGGCAAAGATGGTAAAACCCTTAAACGTTGATGAAAAACAGTTTACGGTTCAGTAGTATTTAACAAAACTATCGTGTTTGGTTACAGAGCAAAACGAAAGGCGATTTACGCCGGCAAATTGACTCATGATAAAATAAATAAATATAATCTTAGAAATGCGTTCGAAACTGTGCAGTCGTAATTATCCTTTCATCCTCATATCTTTTTATAACTACCCTGATGTATGGCTTGCGGAACAAATTGAGAGTTTTGTAAGAATAATTTGTGTCATCGTGCACACTATTGCTGTCGACACTTCAAAGAGAAGCCAACTGTGAATTAAATTGATGTGCTTAGAAATTAAATAAAGTTAATTACAAAGTTTCATGTTTTATTTATATCTTAGCGAGGCAAAAAATACAACAAAAACTGTCTTTGTACTGTTTGTGGGAAACGCCTATAATGAAGTCTTCGCCTAAAGTATTCTTAGAATTTTCAGTTTTTGTTCCTAAGCTTTTATTTTTCATGTGCAAATGTTAGTTAAGGAACATTAAAGTGTGAACTGTTGAAAAGGAAGACTTTATATTGCATTAATTAAAATAATTAATTCTGGCCCACGTAATGCTGCCTAATTAAATCGGAATAAAATGACAAAAAACCAATTTAAAAGAGAATCTTTCACTTCAATCTGTTTAATCAGAGTTTACGTCGAATTTCACGTAAAAATTCAACTTCTATTTGAATTTTCCTTTTATTATAACCAAGGATAGGAAAACAAAGTTAATTGTTTGTGGCACATTTATATGAAAGTTACAGAGTGGTCAATGAACGTTGCTGCCAAGATGTTGCCTAAAAATATTGAAACTCTGTTTAGTTTTAAATTGTTACCAAGCCAAGACTGTTACGGCAATAATGAATGACAATGTTGCACATACGACTACGTCATGGAGCGTGGTGGTCATGCTAACTCATGTAGTAATGTCTGACAGATTTGGAAATTTGGAGGTGTGTTAAAAAAATTTTGAATTTTCATTTTTCTCAAAAAATATTTTTCATCAATTTCTATTTTATCTCCTTCAAAGTAGTCCTTCTCATATATAAAGCACTTGTGCCAGCGTTTTTTCCAATCCTCGAAGCAGTTCTGAAATTAACTTTTTAGTATGTCCTTGAGCTCTCTCAGCGATTCGGTTTTTATCTCCTCAATTGTCGCAAAACGCCGTCCTTTCATGGGTCTCTTCAATCTCGGGAACAGGAAAAAGTCGCAGGAGGCCAAATCTGGTGAATACGGTGGCTGATGCATGATAACAGTCTTATTTTTGGCCAAATAATCTTTCACAAGCAAAGATGAGTGAGCAGGTGCATTATCATGATGCAAAAGCCATGCATTATTTTCCACAATTCCGGACGTTTTTTTCGCAAACGGCGTATAAATTCAAGGTGGATATTCAAGCCTTTTCTAGTATCTCTCGTGCAAATTACGTAAATTAGCTCATATCTTCCTTGATTCATAATTTTCATTAAATTGCGTTCTTTTAGCCTAATTTTACAAACAACCGGCATTTGGTAAATGTAGTTCTGCTAATGAGAATGAACAGGATTGTCACGCCTCTTAGGGCACCACACTTACCAATTGAGCGATTATGCAAACGGCAGTCGTCTGAAATTCTGTTTTGTTTCCGAATATACTTTGATAAGAACCTAACCATTTACCACGGCCGTTCTGGTACCCATCCACCCAATTTTGGATGAAAGTTTATGTAAGTCAGTTCATCTAATTGAAATTTCTGTAGTGGTTTAATTTAGTACTTGCTGTGTTATATCTACAGCAGATCTTGGGAACTTATTATAGCTTTTAGAGTCACCAAAATCGGAAACCAATTCAAGGGGAAATTTATAATTCTAAGAACTGTTTGACACTGACCGGTGCCTCTGTTTAAGAAGAAACCCCAATCAACACCCGGTCCACAGATACCGATATGAACATCTACAGATTGCAATAAACATTGAGTTTATTTACTGAGTCACCTTCATAACTACGGCTTTTCCGAATTGAATCATAAAAAGCACTATGATGTTTCCTTTGAAACTTCACTTGCACAAAATACCTAAGAAATCATAACCATCCGGCGGAATAGAAAAT
The DNA here is from genome assembly GCA_019455685.1 of Philornis downsi. NCBI lineage: Eukaryota > Metazoa > Arthropoda > Insecta > Diptera > Muscidae > Philornis > Philornis downsi. The sequence goes on along the minus strand of JAHXMU010030524.1, from coordinate 7,648 downwards.
ATTTTTAAAAACCTGATGCGTAAAAAATATGATTTCATTCTCCAATATTATGTGAAAATGACCATGAAACATTTCAACATCGAATTGCTGTAAGTATTTCAAATTTAAAACATTAACTTGGCGGTCTTTCTTCTTACTCTTAAAGATTTGATAGAGCTTCAATAAATTTTTGTTAATTTATTTCAACCATAGCTGAGAAATGTTTCGAATTTAAAAACTCATTTCGTCATAAATACAAAAAAAACCGAAACAGGCCAACCATCTCGTTAGCAGAATATCATTTATTTGCCACTGCCATCCTTTCAGAAAGACATCAAAGTACATTTGTTGATTGCAATTTTGAAGTCAATTTTTCCAGTACCAAATAGAAAGGTCACACAACGATTTTGAAAGGACACAGTGAACGGAATAACGTTGATGGATTCGTTAACCATTTGTTTTCATAACGAAAAAAAGGCGTACACGTTTAAACCTCTAAAAAACTGGTCAACAAATTGTATGGCCAAAGCGTTTTGTTTATTAATCAGTGTTCTGCGAAAACGAAAAAGGAAAAACAACTCGCCATAGATTCTTGTTATTCAAATAACGTCTCCACTACTTCCTATTTCCCTGACAGTTGATTATCTATGATTTCTTTCTACAGACATTGATGAATTTTCTAAGTTGTTTCTTTGTCATCAACTTTTGCCTTTGAAAGCATTAAAATATTTCTTAACTTTCCGTATTCGTAATTAATTACTTTATTGTTATCTTGGACTGTGTTCCTTCCAAGGATCGTCTCTCTAAGGATGTTTATCAAAGTAATTTGAAGTATTAACAACATTTCAAGTTGAGTAGAATTTCTTCTTAGTGCGGTGAGTGGAGGAGGCATCCAGAAGTGAAAAATTTGAATGAAATAAATTATGAAGAAATTTTATTATGAAGATAACATTAAATGAGTGCTCTTGAAAGTCAACAAGTAAGCTGAATTCATTCATCTGCATTCGAGAAATTTAAATTTTTTTCAGTTTTATTCGGTTCTTTGGCTGTTTAACCTTTCTTACATTTAGTATGTGGGTTGAGACAAATAATTTGGTCAAAAGATACACCAACGGAAGGCAAACTGTAATGTAGAATGCCTCGGTTTCAATAATATCCAGCATTTCGCTTTCATAAATTTAATCACATTTTTCCAATCTGCTGATCACTTTTAAGGAATACCAATACTAAAATATGTTGTTATTATAAAGTCAGCCATCTGCAAACAAATTTGTTAAGGTTTCTTTGTGAAATTTCATATTTATCTCACATAGCTTCCTTTAACTTGGATATAAAACGTAATTACATATTATTCAATGATTACGGCTACATACTTTATCTGTACGAGTATATATCTATCTGTGTGTTTGTTCACACTGACACTGACATAAATATGAAATCCATAAAGATAAGAACTAATTCAAGGGGAAATTTATAATTCATAGAACTGTTTGACACTGACCGGTGCTACTGTTTAAGAAGAAAACCCAATCAACACCCGGTCCAGAGATACCGATATGAACATCTACAGATTGCAATAAACATTGAGTTTATTTACTGAGTCACCTTCATAAATAATTCAATTTTGCTTTTAGTTTCACTGCTACAACTATAGCGATAAATGGTAATCGAATGGGGGTAAAGGATGTTAAATCTATCGACATCCACAATGTACATACAGCGGCTGCAAAAAGTCAGTCATATAACCAACGTATTATTTTCTTTATGGTTTCAAAAGTGTATTTAATTTCAAACAAAGCTTTGATTTTGATGAAACTTTTATTTCATTATAATGCTTAGACCTCGCCATTATGTACGAAATATAATGTCGCCTCTGAATTGGTTGCAGCAGTGGATCCTTCTAAGGTAGTTTTCGACAACATTTTCGCACATTTCGGACGATAGCTCGACGATAACTTGACGAATATTGGTTTTAAAATACTCCAACGTTTGAGGATTATCTGGGTAAATAAGGTCTTTGATGGAGCCCCACAAAAAGAACTATAACGGCCTGAAATCGCATGGTCTTGGTCGCCAATTGACGTAGCCAAAAAATGAAATTACGCTTTCTGAAAACTTGTCATGCAATAAAGCCAAAATCGGTCATTTTATATGGCTCGTAGCACCATCTCGTTGATATCATATATCGTCCAGTTCATAATCTTTAATTGCAGGCCAAAAAATCGGTTACCATACGACCATAGCGCTTGGGGAGAAAAATTCTATATGGAAAATTTCGTTTAATTCATAGAGACATTTTAAATGTTATTTAAATGCCCCAGTTATATAAAATAAAGTATTATAATAGACAAAATTTTTAATTAATTTCGCTTATAAATTCTAAAGTGTTACATACATCATTTTTATTGAGACCAGGAGCGGTAGTCAGCCTGGGAGTTTAAAAAAAAAAAACTTCAATTCAAATTTGAAAAACGTAGATTTGTACAAGAATTCAATCATTTATAATAAAAAACAAGGTTTAAGATCATTTGTGTGGTGACTCAAGTTATTGAAACCAGCCAAATTTCAGGTTAGCCCAGTGTACCAATTGAAAATTGAATGTGTAATAGCGACTTTTGCATATTATTTTGATTGGAAAGTACGAAAATAATGTGTGACTAGTTCACTTAAAACCTCTACACCAGGAGAAAACATTACAGCTGCAAATTGTGGTTGAGATAGCCAACGGTTTGTCGAATTATCATGGCAACCAGCCGTATATCTAGCCAGCCAGCAAAATGGACATATCTCAATTATTCCAAAAAATATTGAAACGAAATTCGTCTTTTTGTATGTTTCCCGTGTTAAAAGAATTGTGTCCTCATCCCTATAATGGAAGGTATAAAATCAGTGACCTACTTTTTGAATTCTCTGTTTTTGAAGCCGACTTCTGCATCATAAATTTATACACACTCATATCTTTGTAGAACCCTCATATTTGCGACGATATCCAGTGCACAAAACAAATTACCGCTTTAGGTGCTATATCGAATATAGAGAATGGAAACAACAAACAAAACATATTAAAATGGGTGGACTTGGGAACTGGCTAAGTTTCCCGTTCAATGAATTTATCCTGAGGTTATTTTGCTTCGGTTTTCATAAATGTGTTAAGGCGAAAACGATGTTATTTGTTATTCAACACAAGCCAGAGAACAATTCTCTGTGGTGCGGTCGCAACGTTGGTAAATACGGTCGAGATGATTTATATTGGAACTACAGTAGATAATTATATTTTTCTACTAAAATTAATGTCTAGTGCTCGTATATCGATGTGTAAATTATTGCTTACAGTCTATTTTGGGATATTGAGGTGTATAATCGCCTTACGTAGTAAAGTTTTTGTAAAATAAAATCTGATGACTAAATACGTTGCTTTAATTACTTTCTATGAGTATACTCGTAAATCCTTATGGCAGAGTTACTACAAAATTGACAGTTTTTATTGTATAAAGTATTGATTTTCTGATGTTGCATAAAAATACTTTGCCATTTGGTTGCTACACAGAATAGAAAGCAATCTATAAATACAGGATTATAAGAAATTTTGATTTAAACCGAAGCTTTGATGTAATTTATACGAAAAATAATCCTACATATGAACAGGGATAATTATAATCACGTATAGATGGTGCCAGTACCTTGAACAACATTATTTCCGTGAAAAAAGGCAAAATTATAAGACATACGAGGTGTGTTCAAAACGTAAGGTGAATTTTCAAATTTCGCAGGCTACGTACATTCGACTTTCGATTATTACTTTTTTTTATGTTGGTACACTCGTGTCGAAGATATGTTGACGATTTTATCCATATAGCATATTTAGTTTGTTTGTGAGAGGCATAAATAAGACAAGTGTTTTGTGTGTTCGGCGATTTGCTGCTACCGAAAAAATGGATCAAAGAAGTTGAATCAAATTTTGTGTCCAAAATGGAATTAAGTGCTCAACAACACTTGAAATGTTTACAGTGGCATACGGAGAGAGTACTCTGAGTCAAAGGAAATGTTTGCAAGTGGTACAAGCTTTTCACAGAAGGTCGAGAAGATGTGAATGACGACGCGCGGTCTGGACGCCTCAGCACATCAACCAACAACCGATGAAAATGTTGAGAAAGTGAAGAAAATTGTTATGAAGAATCAGCGAATCACAATTAGAGAAGTTGCTGAGGTGTCGGCATATCGGTTGGCTCATGCGATGCAATCTTTTTGGCAATTTTGGGCATGAAGCGTGTGACAGCGAAGTTCGTTCCAAAATTGTTGAATTTTGACTAAAAGCAGCGTCGCTTGAGCATCGCTCAGGCATTGTTGAATAACGTCAACGATGATCTAGATTTGCTTAAAAGGGTCATAACTGGTGACGAATCATAAGTATATGGTTAATACATCGAAATCAAAGCCCAACCGTCCCAATGGAAGAGTCCAGGAGAGACGAAAGAGAGCGAAAAAAGCACGTCAAGTTCGATCAAATGTCAAGATTTTGCTCACTGTTTTCTTCGAATACCATGGCGTAGTGCATCAGGAGTTCTTAACACAAGGTCGTACGGTAAATAAGGAGTATTACTTTGAAGTTATGCGCTGTTTTCGTGAAGCAATGCGAAAAAACGCCCGAATTGTGGAAAAAAATTTATTGCTTTTGCAACATGATAACGCACCTGCTCACTCATCTTTGCTTGTGAAATATTATTCGGCCAAAAAACAATACCGTTATCATGCCTCAGCCACCGTATTCAACAGATTTGGCCCCCTGGGACTGTTTCCTGTTCCCAAGATTGAAGAGACCCATGAAAAGACGGTGTTTTGCGATGATTGAGGAGATAAAAACCGAATCGTTGGGAGAGCTCAAGGACATACCAAAAAGTTCATATCAGAACTGCTTCGAGGATTAAAAAAAAAAAAAACGCTGGCACAAGTGTGTTATATCTGAAGGTGGCTACTTTGAAGGAGATAAAATAGAAATTTATGAACAAATAAATATTTTTTGAGAAAAATGAAAATTAACCATATTTTTTTTAACACATCTCGTATGATTTAAGTTTGAGGACGCCACGTTGTTTAGTATTTGTATTTGAGCAATCAAAAGTAAACGATCTTAGCAAATTTGTAAGCATGGAACGATTTGGTCACCGTTATGTAATCCAATATTTTCATTTGAAAGGTCTCAGTACAACCAACGTTAATGCCGAGTTAAATTCTACTCTGAAGAAATATGTTCCTTCGTTTACAATTGTAAAATATTGGGTAGCAGAGTTTAAACGAGGCCGAACGATCTTCCAAAACGAACACTGTAGTGGACGACCAGTTGAGGTGTCCGCGCTAGAAACGATTAAGAAAATCCACAAAATGGTGGAGAAGGCAGAAGGTGCGTGAACGTGCTGAAGTGATAGGCATTTCAAAAAGTGTTACACATAATATACTGACCGAAAATTTCAAGCTGAGAAAGCGGTGCGGAAGACGGGTGCCGCGATTGCTATCAATAAACCAAAAACAGCGTTGTTAGCATGTTTCATTATAGTATTTTTGCGATGCTTCACCGTAATAAAGCCGAGTTTTTGCATCGATTTATAACCATGAATGAGGCTTGAAACAATGAGACAAAGGAACAATCAAAGCAATGGACTAGAATAGGAGAATCGTGTCCAAAGAAGGTGATGACGGTTCCGTATGTAGGCAAGGTCATGACGTCTGTTTTTTTTGGGATGCGCATGGTTGATTTTCACTTAAAGCAATTTTTCTCCAGTAAAACAATTTGCCATAAAGAGGAACACGTGGCGGTATGTTGGTGCCACATCTGGACAATAAGGTGGATGCATACGAACCTGCCAATCATTCTCCTGAAGCTTTCGACAAGTCATTATCAATGTGTGTAATCTGGTAGGCATTGTCTTGATTGATTACAATTCCTATCCTATTGGTCAAACATGGCCACTTCTGTGCGATTGCTTCCTTCAGGCGGCCCAATTGTTGACAGTGCAAGTCCGAATACAAATTTTGGTCTTAGGGGAGCAGCTCATAGTAGATGATTTCCTGCCAATCCCACAAAACACACAGTAAAACCTTACTGACCGTCAATCAGGCCTCGGCCACCGTTAGCCTCAAACATTCTGTCCATGAGTTTTTTTTTTTTTGCGCCAACTCGTATGGTACCCATACATCAATCTTCTTTTTGTATCCATCCTTATTTAAATGTCTATTTACATTTTCGACAATTTTCCATCTTGAATGTGTCGCGTCTGTAACAGAAAAAAACTTCCGGAACGGAATCAACGAAACTCAAATTTTGTATTCTTGGTTGTTGCAGTTTCATTACCACCAACACAATTAACATTTACAGCCATCAAGCTTGCGTTTTCGCTTTTATCGAAGAAAACTGTAAAATATGCTTATTTTATTTTTGCTGATGTTCATCTTTAACGCTCACTTTAACAATACTGGGTGAAGCAACAACATTGTGAGTAGTTTTTTTGAGTATGAAATCGTACCTTTCTAACGCCATCCACCGCGGGATACAAATTGCTAAAGCCATCTATTGGCATAATAATGAATTTATTTCTACTATACCTTATATAGGGTTATCCATTTGGTGGTTTCAAATCCGCTGGTCTGGCAAGGCTGTCATCTGTAGAATATCTGTCGTCTGATGTGTTATTTATTTAGTGAAAGGTTTGCCATTTACAAATATGGATCGTTTAATAACCGAAGAACGAATAAAAATGGGTAAAACTTGTTACAAAAGTGGTGATTCAAAAACAGGCATTTCTCGTGGATTTCGGGGTGATTATGGTTGTCACAATCGATTTACTGTGCAAGGAATTGGCAAGATTATAAGGAAATTTTAAGAGACTGGAAGCGTTACAGATGTGGTCAGGCCTGTGCATCATCGCAAAGTACGCACTGCCGAAAATATAGCTGCTGGTAGTGAAAGTGTGGTGGATAATTCAAATTTTAATTCAGATTGCTATGGCCGTATGATAACCAAATCTTTTCACCTGGAACTGAATATTATGAGCTGGACGATATGTAGTTTCAACAAGATGGTGCCATGAGCCACACAATACGACCAATTTTGGTTATATTTCATGAAAAGTTTCCCGATAACCAGATAACACGTTTTAGCGTCTCAATTGGCCACTACGATCGAGTGATTTGACGCCGTTAGACTTGTTTTGTAAGGCTCTGTCTATAACCGAGGTTACTCGGATTATCCCCAAACCTTGGAGCATTTGTAAACCAACATTCGTCAAGCTATCGCAGAAATAATACGCGAAAAATTGGTGGAAAACTGCGTCAAAAGGATCCACTGCTGCAACCAATCTGGAGGCGGTCATTTAGAAGGCAAGGTCCAAGCGTTATAATGGAATAAAAGTTTCGTCGTAATCATAGGTTTATGTGTGTTTTATTTAACTTTACTTTTGAAACCGAAAAATAGATAATCCGGTATTAAACACAAAGGATCATAGCGAGGAACTTAATACGCAATATTATTACAGATCATCTACAATTTCATTTGAAATTGAATGTAGGCAAAATATTACTATGTGCCTGTCCTTCATTTGTGGTTAATTGATATTGTATTTGTTTTTTCGTAACAGCATTTAACGACTGTAATTCAATCATGGATTTGCTGTTAAAT
>JAHXMU010030523.1:0-30637 GCA_019455685.1 Philornis downsi | reverse complement strand
TTTCGCCGACTGTCTCCGCTACAGTTGAAGCAATTAATAAGAAATTAATATCACTTAGAAACGAGTCGGAATTGTGTCAATGGTGTTGCTTTTTTTTTTTGCTTGACTTTTTTGAATCCCGCCCTCTTTGCGGAGGACCCCAAAACAACTTTCCATGAAAAATTAATGCATAGAATTCCAGCAAAAGAATAACAGAAATCATGATAAAACAACGAATAAATATCTCGACAACATCTGGGATAACGTAAAAGCTGAGAGGAAAAAAAAAACGTAAAAACAAACATGATAACACAAAAAGACAACAATCGCACAAGGAGGATTGAAGGAATACCTACACATAACAACGTAAAGTACTGGGAAAACAAATCCTTGCTGAAGTGTTCTTGCATTATCACTCACTTATTCAACAAAGCGTAAAGACAAAAAAGAAACAACACAACACAACACTGGCTCTAGTAAATGTCCTAGAGAATTGCTAACATTCATTGCAGTACTTGTATATTTATATATGAATGTGGGTGTGTGCCTGAGTGCGCTGGAAGGTGTACAAATATTATCTTTAGTCTATGCTTCATTGTAATTAACATAAGACACAAACACATGCAAATATTTCAACCATTCTTTGGCAAACGAATATAAATTCATGCTCAGCATAAAATATTTTCAATGGCAGTGTCGGTTCAAATCTCTCTGTGTATTTGCAATGAATGATATCAATGGTATACAGGAAGTTTTCAAACTGCAAAGAATTTCTAGACGAGAGAAAATTTATTTATTTACACGAGGGGTACATCAGCAGCTGTTTCTACCAAATGTTGATTAGTTGCTGTAAATGTTAAAAGAAATATTATTTAAGGATTGGTATTTTGAAATGGGCGGAGCCTTTACAGAGAAAATGCTTCTAACCGATTATCAGATGTTCGCTACAAATATAAAGTTGACATCATTACCATCGAGAAGATTTGGCACCGCATTAAGGGGAAAAGAAAATTCGACAAACCAAGAGAACAAAACTCTGCTCGATTTTTACTGTATAAAATACATATTATCTACTAAATTCTCAGGATTTTATGATGTCTTATCCAGATTTTAACTTCAATCGATTAGCATTGAATATGTTGCGCCAATACCCCCCTGACGTGATATTAAAGAGACTACAGATAGATCAGCGGAAGCAACATACGAGGTGTGTTCAAACAACAAAGTGAATTGTCAAATTTCGCGGGAAACGTACATTATTCGTCTTTCGATTACTATTATTGTTTTTTATGTTGGTACACTCGTCTCGAAGATATGTTGACGGTTTTATCCATACAGGATGTTTAGTTTGTCTGTGAGAGGCATAAATAAGACAAGTGTTTTGCGTGTTCGGCGATTTTCTGCTATGGAAAAATTGGTTCAAAGAAGTTGCATCAAATTTTGTGAAAAAAATGGAATTAAGTGCTCAAAAATTCTTCAAATGTACGGTGAGAGTACTCTGAGTCAAAAAAATGTTTACAAGTGGTACAAGCTTTTCACAGAAGGTCGAGAAGATGTTAATGACGACGCTCGCTCCGGACGCCCCATCACATTAACAACTCAAGACAACATTGAGAAAGTGAAGAAAGTTGTTATGGCGAATCGTCGAATCACAATTATAGAAGTTGCTGAGGATGTCAGCATGTAGGTTGGCTTATGCCATGCAGTCATTTCAGCAATTTTGGGCATGAAACGTGTGGCAGCGAAGTTCGTTCCAAAATTGCTGATATTTGACCAAAAAAAACGTCGCTTGAGTATCGCTCAGAAATTGTTCAATGACGTCAACGATGATCCAGATTTGCTTAAAAAGGTCATAATTGGTGACGAATCATGGGTATATGGTTATAATATCGAAACCAAAGCCCAATCGTCCCAATAGAAGAATCCAGGGGAGCCAATACCAAAAAAGCACGCCCGGTTTAACCAAATGTCAAGGTTTTGCTTACTGTTTTCTTCAATTATCAAGGCGTAATGCATCAGAAGTCCTTACCACAAGATCGCGCCGTTGCTGAAGCAATGCGAAAAAACGCCCGAAATTGTGGAAATAAATGCATAGCTTTTGCATCATGATAATGCACCTGCTCACCCATCTTCGTTTGTGAGGGATTATTTGGCCAAAAACAACACTGTTATCGTGCCTCAGTCACCGTATTCACTAGATGTGGCCCCTGCGATTTTTTCCTGTTCAGATTTGATCAAATCGGAATCAAATCATTCTAACTATGCTTAATAAATCCCTTAATGACATGCACAAGTTACGAATTTCCGTTTATTACACCTTTCTTATTAATTTTATAGAAATTTGTGCTTCCTTCAATTGATTTAAGAAAGGGTTTAAAACAAAATTGCCCTTAAATTAATATTTTATTAAAAATTTGCAGACTTTTGGCAAACAGTATTTTTGAGATTTTTTTAAGATAAATCGATAACTGTGTCACATTTCGAAATTTTAACTTTGATGATGTTGAATAAATGGACGTCGAAACTGTAATGGAAAATCTTTTCTTGTTCAATTTCCCTTAGAGAAAAGTTGCTGAGTTACCTTTTTGCTAATCAAAGTTATTTGTGCTCAGTGAATTAATTGTTTATTGATACGTCCTGTTAGTACCTGTTAATATGCTAATGTAATTTTAATCTTTTTGTGGGCACTTCTTTCTTTTATTGCAATCAATTATACACAGTTATAGTCCTAGTCTTGTCCTGGTTAAAGAATGTTTCCTACAGTAAAAAAATCCCTTCTCAGAATCCTCTCGTAACACATGAATTTAATATAAATCCTGACCATGTAAAAGCATATTATAGAAGCTTTGATTTTCATTTTTCCATTATACACACATTCGTTGGGAAATATGTGTAAGTGTATGTACTGTTGTAGTCGTTCATCTGAACATTCCGCACACTCGCTTGATCAAAAGGACCAAAGTTAACCAGTGCGTAAGAGTATCTGTCCCTCCATCTCATTGTGAGTGTTTGTGTTTGTATCACTGCATATGTATAAATGCGGGACTTACGTTGCCGCTTCCATTAGTATCCTTTTGCCAATGTTGTTTTTATACATAAACTGATGATTTATCGATTTATAGTTCTTGCCAAGTATTAACTGTGGCATTCAAACCTGCAAATATTACAGATGATATTGCTGACATTGTTGTAACTTCGGCCCCTTAATAATGTTGCACACACGATAAACAAACAATATTTTTACAACAAAAGAGAATGTTTACATAATTTTTTTCTTCTCCCAATTTCACTGACTCAGCAACAATGCGAGTGCTATGATGACGATGTTGACAATGATTTCAATGTTGCTGACGTCGGTCGTAACGATGGTGATGGAGGACAAATCATAGTTTTCATTATGTCGAAATACCAAAAAAAAAAGAGAGAAAAATCACCGGATGAAGCTGTAGTGCTGATTTCTGTATACTCGTACACAGTGGTTGAATAAGCTTTAGGAATTTTTGCACTAACCTTCCGGAGATCAAATTTGTACGAAGTCAGATTGTTAATGTGTTGGAAAAGAAACTAATTTGATATATTTTGGATCATGTTTAGAAAAATAAATAGATAGAATGTGTGCGCTGTAACTGATATGCCGAACGGATAGATATGAAGCAAACACTCAATTATTGCAACACAATTTTTAAGGAAGCTCAATTCCTTTAGTAAGAGAATAAGTAAAGCTCCAAAGAGCAGACCGATACTCATCAATTTCCCTTTTAAAGAATAAAAATCTAAAAATTTATCTACCTGTGTTCGAATTTCAAAAAATTTAATATTTTGCCAATTAAAAGGTACACCTAATTCTCAAAACTAGATACGAGGTGTGTTCAAAAAATAAGGTAAATTTTCAAATTTCACAAGCTACATAAATTCGACTTCCGATTATTATTGTTTTTTTTTTTTTAAGTTGGTACACTTGTCTCGAAGATATGTTGACGGTTTTATTCATAGAGCATGTTTAGTTTGTTTGTAAGAGGCATAAATAAGACAAGTGTTTTGCGTGCTCGGCGATTTTCTGCAATCGAAAAAAATGGATCACAGAAGTTGCATCAAATTTTGTGTCTAAAATGGAATTAAGTGCTCAAAAACACTTGAAAAGGTGACAGTGGTGTACGGTGAGAATACTCTGAGTCAAAAAAATATATACAAGTGGTACAAACTTTTCACAGGAATTCGAGAAAATGTGAATGACGACGCTCTCTCTCTCACATCAACTACCATTGAAAATGTTGAGAAAGTGAAGAAAATTGTTATGGAGAATTGTCGAATCACAATTAGAGAAGTTGCTGAGGATGTCAGCATGTTGGTTGGCTTAAGCCATGCAACCATTTTGGCAATTTTGGGCATGAAGCGTGTGGCAGCGAAGTTCGTTCCAAAATTGCTGATATTTGACCAAAAACAACGCCGCATGAGCATCGCCTAGGAATTGTTGAATGACGTCAACAATGATCCAGATCTGCTTAAAAAGGTCATAATTGGTGACGATTCATGGGTATATGGTTATAATATCGAAACCAAAGCCCAATCGTCTCAATGGAAGAGTCCAGGAGAGCCAAGACCAAAAAAAAAAACACGTCAACTTCGATCAAATGTCAAGGTTTTGCTTACTGTTTTCTTCGATTACCATGGCGTAGTACACCAAGAATTCTTACCACAAGGTCGTACAATAAAAAAGTAGTATTACCTTGAAGTTATGCGCCGTTTGCATAAAGCAATACGAAAAAAACACCCAGAATTGTGGAAAAAAAATTCATGGCTTTTGCATCATAATAACGCTGTTATTTGGCAAAAAAAAGCACTGTTATCATGCCTCAACTACCGTATTCACCAGATTTTGCTCCCCGCGACTTTTATTGTTCCCAAGATTGAAGAAACCCATGAAAGAACAGCGTTCTGCGACGATTGAGGAGACAAAAGTCGAATCGCTGAGAAAGCTCAAGGACAAACCAAAAAGTGCATATCAAAACTGCTTCGAGGAATCGAAAAAATGCTGGCGCAAGTGTATTACATCTGAGAGGGACTACTTTGAAGGAGAAATTGTAGAAAGTAGAAATTGATGAAGAAATAAATATTTTTTGAGACAAATTAAAATTCACCCTATTTTTTTAACACACCTCGCATATGTGCATATTGAGTGATATAAAAATTAAATCTTTTGACTAATTTTACCAAATGATTTGATGCGTTAATAAAGTATTATTTAAGTACATGAGCACGAAGAAAATAATACCGTAGCCATCAGGTATATTCAGGTTTATTGAAAAATAATAGTACTGTACTCTACAGTTGTTTTGCTATGTTTTTACAGGGAATCTGAATCGATATGAATGTTTCAGTTAAAACTGTAATAGCACGAAGATTACTGAATTTTAAACATATTGGGATCCTCAGTTTCAATATGTTGTTAGTTTTAAATATAAATTGAAATCAAACTTCTGCTGTATCCTCAAAGCCGGAACGAAACTGTTGCAAGCAAACTGTTGCAAAGCAAGTTGAAATTAAGGTTTGAAATAGCACCTTGGATAAATAAAAACTTACAAACTGTAATTTTATTTAAACAGAAATTGTTGGCTAAACGTCGAAAGTCGAAGAATAAAAAGTACGATCATTTGTTAAAGATATTAGGTAGACTTATTAAGATTGCCTGTAGACGTTGTCGGAGTAATTATTTTTATGGAAATTTAAAAAGAATAGGAACGGATCACACCAAGTGTTGGAGGTTTATAAATGATATACTGGGGAGAGCTCAAAAAAAAAAAAAAAGATTTTAACCTAAAAACTTCAGCAGGAACTTTGGTTTCTGACGATGTGGTTAAAGCAAAACTTTTGAATTAGTATTTCATTCACGCTGTTAGTGTATTAAGAGGTCAGGTACTGATATTGCCAGGGAATACATGGAATTATTTACGAACTTTAACCGCAACGACGAATCTTTTTTTATTCAATCAGTTACTGTAGATGACATTAAGGTAATAATTAACAATTTAAATTTAAAAAAAGCCAACTGGTTGTGATGATATTCATTCATTTCTAATGGTAAAATGCAGAGAGTTAATTGCACCCATGCTGTGTAATATATTTAATAAAATGGTTGATATGTCAAGTTTCCCTGAGTGTTTGAAAGTTAGCAAGATTGTTCCTATACCAGAAGTATCGAATAATTCTGAAGCAAAAGATTTTCGTCTGATTGCCTTGCTATCAATTATTGACACAATTTTTAAAAAGATTATTCATACAAGACTTTTAGCAAATTTTGATGAGAACAATTACTTTTATAAATAACAATTTGGTTTCAAAAAGGGTTGTGGCACTGAAGAAGCGGTAGCAAATGTTGTTAATTTCATATGTAGTGGTTTGGATAATGGTTCAGTTGGTGTTGCAGGTATATTTCTTGATTTTACGAAGGCTTTTGATTTAGTTGATCATGAAATAATGCTGCAGAAATTAGAATTCTATGGAATAGTAGGGAAAGAACTGGAATTACTTAAAGACTACTTTCAAAATAGGAAACAATATGTGCAAGTAAAAGTGAAATGATAAATATTGAATGTGGAGCACCACAAGGTAGCTGTCTAGGGCCGTTATTATTTTCAATTTTTTTGAATGATATTTGTAATTTGAACCTTGTTGGTAAAATGTATATGTTTGCAGATGACGTTTGCTTATTTTATCCATATAGTTACGATTTGACTTTGAAAATTAACATGGAACGCGATATTGCCCTAACAATTGAATATGCTAGATTGAATAAAATTGTTCTGAATCCAAATAAAACTAAATTAATACGGTTTAGACCACATGCCAATGTATTAAATAATCATTTTAGTGTTTTAATTGATGGTAATATAATTGCTGAAACCCTAATCTCTCTTGGGATTCACATATAACTGAAATTAAATCAAAAATAGCACCGGCTATTGGTATATTATACAAAATGAAATTCAAATTGAACGTGGAAATTAAAATGTTGATTTATTAAGCCCTTATTCAAAGTCACCTAAAATACATGACGTTAATATATGGTTACAAAAGGACAGATGTTATGAAATCATTACAAACTATGCAGAATAAAGCACTGAAAATAATTTACAATTTACCAAATTTTCATTCAACTATGTCTTTGTATGTTAATGTTTGTAAATCCATATTGCCTATTTATGGACTTTATAGACATCAATTAATCTTGTTTGTTTTTAATAGTTTGAACAATTTTGGTTATCGTACCATTAGTTTTTCCCACAACAGGACATTTACAGGACATCAACAGAATCTAAGAACACCTAGATGCAGATTAGAAACTACTAAACAACGCATTGAATACATGGGTAGTTTAGAGTACAACAATTTGCCTGCAAATATGAAAAGAATAAATAGAATATCACACTTCAAACGTGAACTAAAAAGTTTCCTTTTACAGAACCTTGAAACGCTTCTTATGTAATTGCAGAATAGTCCTAAAGTGTATTTTACGGATTCAAAACATGTATGTTTTGACATAATTTTTTATACACTACATGTTTTTTTTTTTTTGTCTCTTCTTTCAGACATAATTATAATTTTAATAATATTTAAATTTGTAATTACTTTGTACATGTTTTTTCTTGCCAACTTGCCTCTACATGCCTTAAGGGCGCTGAGGCCATGTTTTAATCTGATATATATTTGTGCATGAATTAATAATAATAAATACAATTATAAAAAAAAACTGTAATAGCCGAAGATCACTGAATTCTAAAAATATTGGGATCCCCAGTTTCAACATGTTGCATGCCCCGCAAATCACTGTGCTCTCATGTGTGACATTGAGGATGCATTACATTTTTGTTCTATAGTTGCATATCTTTTATATTTTCTGTCGTCCTTTTATCGCACATCCTTGCTGTGCTCTTGTAGTACTAATTAATTTAATTAATTAAAACAAATCATTTTCACATTATGTATTGCCTCTTTTCCGGTTGGATATTTGATGATTTTCAATAAGGGATGTAATATTTGTGATTAACACGAAGTCAATCTCTTCTCGTGGGCATTCCTATACTCCCTTTGAAGTTGCACTTTTAATTGTGGTTATGATCTAATGCTTATATTTTCTCAATTTACTTTTACATTACATTATTAACACTCAAGTACTGCAGCAGTGTATTAGCTCAAGACTTAGAAATCGTTGTTGAATATTTCGTAATACATTTTAATTGTTTTAATTAAAACAGAAAAACTTTTGTCTTTGTTGTTGGCCAAGTGTTTGCATTGTTTTGCTTCCATTTATCTCTGAGCTGAGATATTATTGCCAGTTGAATGCGCCATTGAATGGATTGGATGGTGGTTTGTTTGGCCGCTGAATCCATTTCCATTAAATTATGAACGCAGCAATGGGTGTAGGCGGGGGAGGGAACAAACTGAACATTCAAATGCAGTAGAAAGATGTGGCAAGAACTGCTGCTTTACGCTATTGGTCTGGTCTGTGGCTTTGTGAACGTATTGCTCGGTATTAATAATTCATTCAATACTTTTACCTTTTTTTTTGTGGGACAAATATTGAATGAAATGCAAAAGATTCAAATACATACACTTGAGTTTTGTAATCGTAACTTAGAATCTTGTTTGTTTGCCATTGGAGCTTGAAACGTGTGTTCGATATCTTTATGACAAGACAAAATACAGTGGTCACTGTATTTATTCGTACACCTTGCATAATGCTACAAAAGGCAGGAATGCACTTAATATTCAGTATACGATGGACGTATAGTTTTGCAGAACAAAAGAAAGGAAAATTTATTACGAAATGCACAACAATGTATACGGTTATCTTACTTCTACAAAGAGAATTGGGTAAAAACACAAAAAATAGGCAAATAAAAAAGACAATAAAAAAGCCACTTCTTGTCTTTTTTTTAGTCGATTATATGTTAGTTTCGACATTGCTTGAAGTTCGACAAAATGGGACGAAGTGTCGATTTAGCCTGTGATGTCCGGAAATTAATTCTAAAATTATATTTGGAAAATAAATCTCTTCGATAAATCGGAAATATTATTGCAAAATTGTATTCTACAGTTCAAAGTATTATTAAAGGGTTATTTTTTAAACGTAGTTGTTTTAAAAATGGAATAAATTGCTCAAATTTGCATCATACATTAAAATTTTTTATTGGAATCGATAAATTGGTCTTTGCAATTTAATTATTAAAGATCATTTCATGTGAATGTTATCTGCGGCTCCGTCTCAAAATGTCTATTCGGAATGTCCAATTTTTCGTTACTTTGTCGAGCATTTCGGCTTGTATTCCACGAATAACGCGTTTTATGTTACACTGAAAGACTTCAATAGTGTTCGGCTTGTCCACATAGACTAACGACTTCACAAAACCCCACAAGAATTAATCAAGAGGCGTTAAATCGCAAGATCTTGGGGGCCAACACACAGAGCCAAATCGACAGATAAACTGCTCACCAAATTCATTCTCTCAACATACCCATTGTTTCACGAGCAGTGTGGCATGTTGCACTTTCCCGATGAAACCACATGTAAACCAAGTTCAACTCACCCAATTGGGGCAAAAAAGATTCCTTGTGGTTGAGTAACACATACCCAATCGCTGAGAACGGCGACGAATTGACATTTCACGATCGTCATTAACACTGGTCGCTACGGCTGCAAAATTTTCTTCGGTACGCACTCTACGCATGCGAGTTGATGGTTTTATGTCAAACAAAGTAAATTTGGTGAGAAATTTGGAGATAATAGCGCGAATTGTTGATTCAGTAGATCGATTATGACAACCATAAAATGGTCGTATCAAGCGATGCACATTTGTCACGGAGGACGAATTTTGGCAAGAAATTTCAACGATTTGCATGCTGTTGCTCGTTTGTTAGTCTTTCCAAGATGAAATGACAGAGTATACTGTACACATCGATAATCGAATGGAGCGGCGATGAAAAGGAAGCTTTCGACAAAAGCAAATCTTCATTATGTGACGCTGCATTACTAATTTTTCCTAAACGTAATGTTCAATTAGCAATTACAGTAGACGCATCTGGTGCTGCAATTGGAGCAGTTCTGCAACAGTTTTTCTAGAAGATTTTTACCACTATCTGCTGAGTACCAACAGCCTTTGTGCGAATTCATAAAGGGCAACAAAAAGAACGACCAGGCGATAATCGAATGGACAGGCGATGAAAGGAAAGCCTTCGACAAATGCAAATCTTCATTATGTGACGCTGCATTACTAGTCTTTACTAAACATAATGTTTAATTAGCAATTAGTACAGTAGACGCACCTGGTACTGCAATTGAAGCAGTTTTGCAACAGTTCGTTGACAACAACTGGCAACCACCGGCTTTGTACTCTGAACGCCTCAGTAACGCTCAACAGAAGTACAGCACCTACGATAGGGAGTTGCTTGAAGTTTACATATCAGTAAAATATTTTCGCCATATTCTGAAAGTAGGAATTATCATGCATCTTCACAGATCATAAATCACTTAAATTTGCATTTAATCAAAAGTCAGATAAAACTACTCCGCGCCAAGCAAGATATCTGGATTATCTTGGACAATTTACTACTGATATTTGGTATGTAGCAGGTAACGAAAACGTCATTGCCGATGCTTATTCACAAATCAACGCAATTCACACAGCGAATAACATTGACTATACGCAGCTGGCAGTTAGTCATGTAAAAGATAGCGAACTAAAAACGATATTGGATGGTAATTCGAAATTAAAATTGACAAAGTTTGAAGTTTATAGAAAAACTTCGTTTGAATAACTACATCACAAATAGCGCCATTAATGGTGATTCCGACGTGGCCATTCAAGCCACAAGACTTCTGCAACATTTTTATCGATTCGTCACACAAAATGCTATTTGCATAGTCGATAGTTTTGTCCATTTCAAATATTTCAAAACACACTTGCGACGAGAATCCGGTCAGTTTGGGTCAAACTCCGCCTCAATATAGGTGATAACGGATAATCTTTTAAGATTTAAGTTTTTCACCTTAGCAGCACTGGTTGCTAATGGCGTCCAAACGTCATCTGTCAAAGTGAGAAGTGTGTAGTATACTCTGCCATCTCATCACGAAGAGACTAACAAACGAGCAACGATTGCAAATCGTTGAAATTTATTATTAAAATTCGTGCTCTGTGACAAATGTGCATCGTTTAATACGACCATTTTATGGTCGTCATAATTGACTTGCTGAATTAACAATTCGTGCTGTTATCTCCAAATTTCACACCAAATTTACTCTGTTGGACATAAAACCATTGATTCGCTTGCGTAGAGTGCGTACCGAGGAAAATATTGCAGCCGTAGCGACCAGTGTTAATGACGATCGTGAAATGTCAATTCGTCGCCATTCTCAGCGATTGGGCACGTGTTACTCAGCCACAAGGAACATTTTACACGTCGATTTGGGTTTGGGAGGCTATAAAATTCAGCTCATGAGAGAATTAAAGCCGAATGACCTACCACGACGTCTAATTTTTGGTGAATGGGCCTTACAAAAGCTCAATGAAAATCCGTTGTTTTATCGAAAAATTGTGTTCAGCGATTTGGCTCATTTCTTGCTGCACTGGTACGTACACAAGCAAAACTGTCGCATCTGGAGTGATGGACAGCCACATGTCATACATGAGTTACCGATGCATCCCGAAAAAATGACAGTTTGCTGTGGTTTATGGGCTGGTGGCATCATCGGTTCATTTTTCTTGAAAGACGACCGTGGAAGAAACGTTACCGTCTATCAAGCCATGATACGCAATTTTTTTGGCCCAATTGGCTGAGTTCAACTACATCGTTGAGTTGGCGGGTTCATGGAGTTTTAGTCGCAATGAATCACTTCGACGGGAAGCGTCGCGCATTTTGCGTGCGCGTATTTTACGAGAACTCTCGTTCATATATTGCTACTAGGCGACTATAGTGTGCTGAATATGGACTACGGCGAATTAGTGAAGCTCCGAGTGCTAATTTAATTAAAATATGGATAAAGCGTTTTGAAGAGACCGGTTCAACATTTAAACCACAAGCAAATGGTCGCCCAAGAACATCTAGGACCGAAGACAATGTTGAGAGAGTTATGGAGTCAGTACGAGGAAATCCACAAATGTCGACTCGCAAGAGATCGTCTGTCTTACTTACAATTATCGCGACGAAGTTTTGCAACGAATTTTAACATTGGATCTTAAACTGCATCCATATAAGCTGCAATTAACACAAGAATTGAAAGAGTCTGACTTCATAGCAAGGCTCGCATTTGCTAATGAAATGCTTAATCGATTTTCCAATTTTAACAATATCCTTTTCTCTGACGAGGCTCATTTCCTTATGAATGGGTGAAAATCCCAAAATCAAATACCAGAAACCATTGCATAGTCCTAAAGTGACAGTATGGGCAGCAATCTCTGGCAGAAGAATAATTGGTCCTTTTTTCTTCGAAAATGCGCGGGGCCAAAACGTCACGGTTAATACGGAACGCTATGTTGAGATGTTTTTGGCTCTAGAAATTGAAAGTTCAAGAATAGTGAATTCCAGAACTTGGTTCCAACAAGATGGAGCTACCTGTCACACATCAAATGACTCCATGGCGGTGGTGAAATAGATGTTCCCTGGCAGACTGATTTCGAAAAGAGGTGATATCCCATGGTCCCACGAAGTCCAGACTTGACGCCTCTTAACTTTTTTTTTGTGGGGATACCTCAAACACAAAGTCTACAGTAATAATCCAAGAAACATCGTTCAGCTCAAGGAGAATATCCGTGGTGAAATGGCAGCCATTGCACCAGTATTACTGAAGAAAGTTTTCAATAATTTTCGTTTGCGGTTAGAGGAGTGCCGGCGTAGAGAGGGTCACCATTTAGATGATGTTATTTTTAAAAAATAAACTCCATTTATTACTCTACAATGCCTTTTAACCATACCTTTTGTATTTATTTTTTAATCTATCTTTTAAATATTTCAGCGTTTTGTTCGATTTAAAAAAAAACTACGATTAAAAAATCACCTTTTAGTTGTGCCAAATTAGCGACAAAAATAATTTTCAGCGGACTTTATAAACCATCAGTACTCTATACTTTTTTAACAGAGTGTATGTTCTTAGAAGGAGTGTTCTAATTGTAGGCCTGGTTGTTGAAAAATACAAAAAAAATGTAAATTTGCAACTGAACAAATAGGGAAAATCGATATGTTATATATGAGAAGGGGACGTTTCTGCAAGTCCCCTAATTATACGATTAGTAGATGCATCATCCTCCACACTATGGACCGTGTGAGCAATTGAAGGCCAATTTCGAGTGCATGGGAAACACCGTTTGTATCGCCATGTTCTGCAGGATAACTTTAGTGTAAACATTTACTTTTTACTGCCCCCCTTCTCTTATTTCATTTATAATTTTTAGTTTAACTCCACTGTGGATATCTTGGAAAGTTTTTCTTTGCAGATTTAATTATATTCTTCCGTCGAAACAATTTGCATACTGTATATTATTTTCCAGTCTGTTTGCGCGTTACTTCTTTACATTCATGGTGAAGATAAACTCTGGCCGAGAAATGCAGGGTAGGGGGCGTCAACGCCACAATTTACTGAGAAATCGTTAAGTTTTAATACCATCATCAGAGATTATTCATTTCATGCTAAATGTATGTAACTTCAGTTAACAATATGGTTTCCTATATTGCGCCAAAGCTCAAACAAAAGCCATTACTGACGACAGTTACTTAGAAGAGCTGTTGTGCTGTGGAATTATTGAAGCATTAAAATGCACAAGTTTACCATTAGAAGATCACACTGAACACGGGAAAGAGCAACAGCAAATTTCTATGCTAAGCAAATTCATTAATATGCAACAGAAAATGTTAATTCTTTGTGGAAACTTTTTACACTGCATCCAACTCTCTGCTTTACAATATGCGCTGTCAAAGCGTGTGACACAATGTGAAGAACGACAGAAACCAGTATAAGCGTTTCAAGGATCAAATAACAAACAAAAAATGTATTGTTTTGAAGTTTGATATTAACAAAACAGGGAAATAAACAAAAGAAAACTGAATTAAAAAGGTAAACTGAGTGGGAGCCGCCCAACATACAACGACGCAGCACAATCGAAAAGCTATAAAAATGTGTAAAAAAGGACACTGCGTAGAAGTCCCAGGCCCAGTTAAAGTATGACCCAAACAAAACCCAATATCAACTTTTCTCAGCATTAAAGGGAGAAGAACAGAAAAGGAAAAAGAAGTAAACATGTATGAGTTTTAGTTCGTTATTTTTTGCCCACACAAAAATGTCAATCAAAAGCGTGTGATGACTTTGTGTTGTTGTTGAAGGAACTGACAACTGGTTGTCTGATGTTTGTATTCATCATAGAGATCAGACATGAAGTATCCGGTGAGGTTTCCAAATGTCCCAAATGAGATAAGAGGTAGTATTCAATAAATGTTGCTGTAATGTTGTAATGTGAATTTCAGCTGGAAATCAATTTTTGTTTTATGCAGATTATTTTTATAGGCAATTTTTGGGCCAGAAAATGAATGGCACATTGAGAAGGTAGACGTGTCACATAAATTTTAAATATGCTTTTCCAACCTACTTCAATACACAAAATTAACAATATTTATATCAAATTTAAGTAGCTTTTGGAACCTACTTCAATACACAAAATTAACAATATTTATAGCAAATTTAAGGAATTTCGGGGATTAAACTTGCATGGAACACAACATTTTAATTAAACTTTTGAGATAACTTTAGTTTTAGTGCGGAATTTTATTTGTTCATTAGTACTCGTATAGGTGCAAAATTGAATTTCAGATTTTTGACTTGTGTTAGTTTCGAATTTATACTCTTTTTTTGTAAATGTAAACAATCAACTATTATATACTTGTTGGAAGTGTTGGCAGAAATTGATAATGAACAAAACCCAAAACTTTATCTGAAAAAGTTAAAACCAGCTTAAAAAAGGAAATTGATCTATTTGTACTGTACTTTGATGCACCAATTCCTAGCCGATGAGATCTTAATTCATACTAAAAACTCTTGTGGAATAAGAAATATATTTGAAATTCAATTTCAATCAAAAATTCATAAGAATTACAAAAAAGATAATCTTCATCCAGTCACATCATTCCTTCCTTTTTCGCCATTAGATCCGATTACATTATTATTTACGAGAATGGTCTCAAAACTAGCCGACCTGGCGTACCATCTATACGTAGTAGTAGTTTGAAAAAAAATATTTTGGTAAAAAGTGGCAACCTTATAAACCATAAGGAATAAGTTTCAAGGCGCCACGTTGTTTATTATTTTTATTCGAGCCATCAAAAGTAAACGATTTCAGTGAATTTATCAACGTGGAACGAATTGATCACTGTTTAAAAGGTCTGTCCAACCAATATTTAAGCCGATCTAGCTAGAGTCCTACCCTGGGGGACTCTGCTCCTTCGTTCAGGAGTGTAAAATATTGGATAGCAGAGTTTAAACGAGGCCGTACGTGGTGCCAAGACGAACACCATGGTGGTCGACCAATTAAGGTGTCCACGCCAGACACTTTTAAGAAAATATTGTATAATCGTCGGCTGAAGTTGACTGAGCGTGAGCTAGGCATTCCAAAAAGTGCTGTACATCGTATGTTGACCAAAGATTTGAAGATGAGAAAGCTGGGCGTAAGATGGGTGCCGCGCTCGCTTTCAATAGAGCAAAAACAACATCGTTACTTTATGCATCGAATTATAACCGTGGATGAGACATGACTGCACCACTTCAAACTAGAGACAATGGAACAATTAAAGCAGTGGACTGGAATGGGGGAATCGTGCCCAAAGGAGGCGAAGGTGGCTCCATCTGCAGGCAATGTCATGGCGTCTGTTTTTTTTTGATGCGACTGGGATTATTGTTATTGATTACCTTCAGAAAGGAAAAACCACTAACGGCGAATATTATGATAATTTATTGCAGGGTTTAGGTGATGAACTTGTGGAAAAAAGTCCGTATTTGGCGAAAAAGAAAGTGTTGCTTCATCAAGACAAGGCTACAGCGATGGCCAAAGTTAATAAATTAAAGTTTGAATTGCTCCATCAGGCATCTTATTCGGCAGATTTAGTTCCCTCGGAGTATTTTATATTTCCAAACTTGAAAAAATGGCTCGGTGGTAAAAGATTTGGCAACAATGAACAGGTGGAGTCTGCGGTTGATGGCTATTTTAAGGAGTTTGACAGTTTTTACTATAGTCAGGTTATAGCAGCTTTTGAATATCGCTGGAAACAGTGTATCGAACTAAAGGGAGATTATGTTGAAAAATAAAGAAGATTTTTCCCAACTTTTTTGTGTCTTCTTTGTTAGATCGGCTAATCTTTTGTCCTCAATAGTTTTGAGTTCAAACTGATAAAACAGATTTTATGGTCGGGCCATACATTTTTAAGACCCATTTTCTACAGCGTAATTTTTTTTTAAACAGGTTATTTACTTCGGTTAATGTACTTCAAGATCCGGATAATATTTTAGTACTTGTGAATTAGTTTTTCAAGTCATAAAAATTCAAAAAAAAATTATTTTGATTCGTTTCAGATAGTAATATTTAATATATAATAATAAAATAAATAATAATTTTATATAAATAATTCATGCAAATGCAAAATAACTGATGGTTACGGATCGAAATGTGATTTTTCCACTGCAGTCCCCAAATTTACAGAATGCAGTTAGTTAAATTTTGAAAATTTCAGAATAATCAACAAGATAGTCATCGTCTCTCCGTCTCTGGTATTATGCAATTTGTATGGGAGTTACAAATTGCATAATACAGGGTTATCCATTCAGTGGTTTCAAAACAGCCGGTCTTGCAAGGCTATCAGCTGTTAAATAACTGTCATCTGTGTGTTATTTATTTAGTGAAAGGTTTGCCATTTACGAATATGAATCGTTTAACAACCGAAGAACACGTTAGAAAACTTTCTACAAAATTGCTGATTTAAATGTGGGCATTTTTCGAGCATTGCGGAGTGATCGTAGTTGTCATAATCGACCTACTGTGCAAGAAATTGGCAAAGTTATAAAGAAATTTGAAGAAAACGTTCAATGTATGTAAGAAATTGACAAGATTGTAAAGAAATATGAAGAGAGCGTTCAATGTATGCGCTGACGAAAACATCGTTTCTGTTGGTGAAAGTGTAGCAAACAATCCGAATTTCAATTCAGAGCGCTATGGCCGTATGATAACCGACTTTGTTTTGGTCTGCAATTGAGGATTATGAGCCGAACGATATTTGGTTCAACATGACGGTGCCGCGAACCGATTTCGACTTCATTGCATGAGAAGTTTCCAGAAATCTCAATTTCACGTTTTGGCTACGTCAACTGGCCACCAAGATCATGCGATTTGATGCCATTAATTTTTTTTTTTGCGCATAATCGCCAAATGCGCATTTTCAAAACCAATTTTGCGAAAAATTTGTCGAAAACTACCTCAAAAGGATCCACGTCTGCAACTAACCTTTTAAATGACATTATATAATAATTTCTACAAAATGGCAAGGTCCAAGCACTATAATGAAGTAAAAGTTTCCATCGAAATTATAAAGGGCGTCCCAACAAGAACGTAAGATTTAAATTTGAAATAAAACACAGATATTTAAAAAAAAATGCGAAACTTTATTATATCATAAAGTAGACAGAATGAGGTTATGTATGGAGCAACACATCGGGCAAATGGCCGCTGCGGCTTTGGTGGCACACACGCGATCTTTTAATGAAATTTGCAATGACCGTTTTGCATAAATGCTGCAGTATTTCATTAATGCAGCGTCCAATTTCCTCTTTTAAGACTTGAGTCGTCGTCGACTTATTCGCGTAAACAATCGACTTCAAAACACCCTAAAGAAAAAAGTCTAATGGTGTTAAATCGCACGATCTAGGCGGCCAATTCTGGTCACCAAAATGCGAAATAACACGACCGGAAAATGACTGGTGCAGCAATTGAATTGTTTCTCAGGCTGTATGACATGTGGCGCCGTCTTGTTGAAACCACATAACCTCCACATTGATTTCTTCAATTCTAGGCACGAAAAAACTGGTTATCATTTCACGATACCGAACACCATTGACTGTTTTTTTAAATCTTGCGTTCTTGTTGGGACGCCCTTATTATTATCTTTATATGTGTTAAAGTAAAGTTAAATAACTTTACTTTTGAAACCGAAAATGGATAACGCGGTATTACCCACATATTCCTAAATTCATATTTTGCATGCAATTCCACTAAATGCAGTATAACTTACGTCACATCAACCATTTGGCAATCTTAGGTCTACGAATGAAAATGACAAAATTTTTGTTCAAGAATCTAATAAATCACAATGTTGATTTTGGTACTCATTACACTTTTGCACCAACGCTTATTGATGTTGAGTGAAGATATACGTAAGTCAGTTCACCTGAATGAAATTTCTGTCCTTTGTGCACCTTCCAATAATACAGGGTGGGCCATATGAGTGTTGGCGATTTAATTCTTCAATTTCTCGGTAACGCGCGGCGCGGGGTGGCGGGGGGATATGTTGTTCGCTGCGCCGCTTCCTGGAAATTTAGTCGCCATGGAGCCGTACACGGGAGTGCAGCGTGCATTTTGTGTCCGAGCGTATTACGAAAACAATAAATCAGTGATTACTGCACGACGTTTGTATCGGCATGAACACAGTTTACACGATTTAAGTGAAGTTCCAAGCGCCAATGTGATACGAAAATGGATCAGAATGTTCGAAACAACCGGCTCATCAGTACCAATTACGGTTCGTGATCGCCCAGTTTCTGCAAGATCAGCCGACATTGTGGAGCGTGTTCGTGTTTCAGTTCAGCGAAATCCGCAACAGTCAACACGTAAGAGAAGTCAGTCTTTGGATGTCAAAAGAACAACTTTACGACGAATTTTGAAACGTGATTTGCATTTGAAGGCTTATAAGATTCAGATATTTCAAGAATTAAAACCCGATGATGCCAATAACCGACTTAACTTTGTCAATTTAATGCTAGAGTGGCCAAGCAGACGAGGAAAACCATTTGGACAACATTATTTTTAAGTTTTAAAAATTCCCATGCTTCTACTTTTTAAAAATACAAATATATTTTTTTATGTTTCGTAGTTTTTTTTAATTGAATATTTAAACCGCCAACACCCTTATGGCCCACCCTGTACAAGACATTTTATCTCCATTCGAAGTCGAAGTATCCTAATGTATACTACATAAGGAATACGAATATTGTTTAACGTCAATTTCTTTCATTGCATTTTATTGCAAACCATTTGCCAAATTTTTTCAAGTTTTTGGAAATTGGTAACCGGTCGAATCTAAAATGTTCGGTAAAGATACGAAAGAAAACTATTTGTGCCTGCGCTAAAGGACAAGTGTAATCAAATAACGCTTGAACTTTGTTCGGTATTTGAGTATTGAAACACACATTTTATGTTTAGTCTCAAAGTCTGAAATTACATTTATTTTCTTCATTTAGATTCTTTTTATTACAATTCTATAGAAACTAATACTAGCAGTGCCTTTATATAGAGAAAAACTCAAGCACACATACATATATATATTTACTCTTATACATATATATGTAATTGTATTCAAATGCAGTTCAATTTGCTAACAACATGTGAGGCAAAGCCGCAATTACTCCTGAAAGAAAATCGATATTTATAGTTGTCTTATTTTTTCTTTTGTAATTTAAATAACAAAAAAGTAATTGAAGATAATCTGTTTTCCTTCTTTTTTTCTGTTTTTGTTCGTTGAGGTATGATAAATATTTAATACACTTATTTAAGTATGTGTGCGGAAACTAATTTGTATACAGTGTGTGGAAAAAAATGTGTGATCGCTCTCAGATAGCGACTTGTATGTATTTTGAATTATTTTCAATAAATTTCGCTCAACTTTTCACCATTTATTTTAAAATTACCAATAACGATTTTCTTAAGATCCAAAATGTCACGGATTTTAGTCATGAAATAACATTTCGAAAGGAATCAGAAATTCAAGCCTTTCTACACTAAATAAAAAGAGACTGTTTACTACAGAATATAACAAGGAATGTAGTAGAAGTATGTCTTAAGAGAGATGTTATTACTTTATGGTAACTTTTCAATGCTTCTGAAGCAGTGCTCATGAAGTAATGAATATATGATTTTATAATGAATTTGTGATAAAACGGATCCAAACCACTAACAAATATGTGAGAAGTTTAATGCTATTACCATTATTTCGGCATTCACGAAAATCTTAAAAAAAATTTTTTGTAATTTGAAATTATTTGTATCAAAGGCATCGCATTAAAACTAAACATTATTGAAATCAATGAAAAATTCATTTTATTTGTTGAATATTACGAGCCCAAACCACTATTAATTCGTACAGCAATCACTTTTATGCCAATGTAAAATGTAAAGGTACATATTTTATGAAATGATATTGACAACAACATTAAATTTATACTTTTATGAAAGCTTGTTTTATTATCTCTAATTTCATATATAAATATATGAACATATCATGATAAAAAGTTTTGAAAACAGAAATTTACGGGAAGTCCATTTATTTTAATGGAAAAAATTTGACCACTATTAATTCGTACAGTGTATAAATTCAGCTGAAAACAACTCTGAAAATCAAAATGTCAACAAATAATGAAAATTTACCGTTTTATTAGAGCAAAGAAATGCAATGGAACAACAATACCACAACAATACGATTTTCTTCACGTTTTTTCTTTCTAATTGTGACTAATTGTTCAACGATGGCACCTGGTAAGCCAGTTTGTGAAGAAAATCGATTATTAATTGTTGATAAAGTCAAATCGGGAAAAAGCTATAGCGAAATATCGGTTGAATTAAAGCTTCCCAGATCAACAGTACCAAGTATTGTTCAAAAATACAAAAAAGATAGGAATTGTAGCAACACCGTAGCAAACAGGGGCCGGTTCTCCAAAATAACGATGCGCGACAAAAGAGCTTTAGCAGTTATACTTAAAGAATATCGTCGAGGCACTGTTAGAGACATAGCTTCAGAGTGGTCAGAAAGAGTTGGAAAAACCATTTAACGTGAATGGACCCGTCGGCAAATGAAAAATATAGGTTACGGTTTTTATAAAGTAAGTTTAACATTCTACTACTGGTGATACGAAAAACATTTATTGAAACTTGAATTTTTTAGGCAAAAGAAAAGCCCTTACTTACTGTCCTTCAAATGAAAAAAACGTCTATTATGGGCAAAAGAAAGACGTTCTTGGGTACAAAGGCAATGGGACACCATTATATTTAGCGACGAATCGAAGTTTGACGTATGCGTCGGTGATGCCAGAAAAAGGGTGATTCGTACAAGCACAGAGGCATACCATTAAGACTGCTTAAAGCGTACTGTAGAGTTTCCAGCTAGTATTATGGTGTGGGGATGTATGTCCTCAAAGGGTGTCGGTCAGCTACACTTTATTGATGGAACGGTAAATGCAGAAAAATATATTAATATATTGCAAGAACATCTCATTGCGTCAGTATCAAAGCTAGCTGACTGTGGCGAATATGTATTTCAACAAGACGGTGCATTATCCCATACAGCTAAAAGAACAAAAAAAATGGCTAGAAGAAAATGGTATTAGTGTTCTGCCCTGGCCATCATCTAGTCCGGACTTTAACCCCATCGAAAACATGTGGGCACTAATGAAAAGGAGGTTAAGAAATGACCCACAACGCACTCTTAATGGATTGAAAGCCAAAATTACGGAAATTTGGGACTCTATAACCCCTGAAGAGTGTACAAAATTAGTAGATACAATGCCAAAGCGATTGGAAGCAGTTTTAAAAAGCAAAGGAGGCGTGTCACAGTTTTAAAATATAAAATTTTCCACTGTACGAATTAATAGTGGTCAAATTTTTTTCATTAAAATAAATGGACTTCCCGTAAATTTCTGTTTTCAAAACTTTTTATCAAGATATGTTCATATATTTATATATGAAATTAAAGATAATAAAACAAGCTTTCATAAAAGTACAAATTTAATGTTGTTGTCAATATTATTTCACAAAATATGTACCTTCACATTTTACATTGGCATAAAAGTGCTTGCTGTACGAATTAATAGTGGTTTGGGCTCGTATATCTATATTATTTGCAACTAATCGTTCTTACTTTTATCATCGTAAAAACCGGATATCATTATACGGTTGACGCGCTATCAGACCACACGTCGAAAAAAAAAAAAATTTCCACTTATAGAAACATTTGACTATTTTTGTATTGGGATTTATCTAAATCTACCAAAATTCGTGTAGAACTCCCTTCCGAACTGCTCATTTAGAACGGATTAAACTACTATATTAACGACAAATTTGATTCGATTTCAATTCTATTATCCTCACTAAAATTAAACCCGGGTATACTCAGACCCCACATATATATTTGTTTGTCCAAACGTCTTATATTTCACATATTTTAGAGGCAAACGGAATGTGGAATACATTGAAATCAGCGTTTTGGAGAAATTTTGCTACAAAGCCTCTATAATAAGCATGACTGTGTGACATTTTGCTAAACTCTCCTAACACCTCGAACTAACATGTTTGTGGCTACTACATTCACCAGCCACCCTTTAAGATAGGAAATGTGGAAAATCTAATTTGTGTTTGCTGATTGTAACTTATTAGACCATCCAGGACATTTTGCAGTATTTTCCTACACTAGAGCAAGTATTATCTGTTATCGTCACCATCTGACATCTGTCCGTTAAATTGGGAAAATTACTAGTTTGGTTAACCTAAATAGAAAGCTGAATCCTATTCGTTTTCGCTAGGTAAGTACGAGGACGGTCCCAAAACTAGCCAACCTAACAAAGAAGACAACAAAGTTCCGAAACATTTTCTTTATTTGTCAACTTTTTCCAGCAATATTCAGTAGCTTCTACACCCAGTTTATAATAAGACCTGTCGAGTTCCCTAAACTAGCCACAAACAGCAGAAGGCTTTTACGATCTAGCCCTTTTTTCAAGTTTGGGAACAGAAAATAGTCTAAGTGAGCTAAATCTGGCGAATAAGGTGCGTGATGAAGCGATTCGAACTTTAATTCATTAACTTTGGCCATTGCAATAGTGGATGTGTGAATTGGACCATTGCCTTGATAAAACAACACTTTAAATTTCGCCAATTCGCCAATACAATTATTGTAAGCTAAAGAAAACTAAACTAAACTAAACTAACTAAAGAAAATATGAAAAAAGGAAAATACTATATATTACCGGCAAAGTTGCTGGTATCAAAATCAGTCATTTTTACAGCACAACTCGCACGATATCGTATATTAAATCCTAAATTTACTTGTATAATTTCTCAACTCTGAGAAATTATGCAATTATTTTAAACCCACCAATTCTTTAGCCCAGAACTTACTGCCCGTTACATAAGAATTGGCCTAAAGTTTGGTCTAAGAATGGGGATTCACAGCATTGCCAGGCGTATTCTAATATCTCCCTTACAAATGGATGGTTTGATTGACATAGTCTTAGCTTCATATATTACAAGCAGTTGTGCATAATTTGGACAAATTTGGGCCACACCATGCGCTTGATAAATCTAGCTAGTACAATGAAAATGTACTACATTAATAGCTGTTATTGGTTGGATTAAATTGTAATACTTGGTGATATGCAAAACAAAAAATCTAACGAAACTACCCGCCTTTTCTGGTACCTTCGACACAAACTTTCTAATTTAACCTAAATTTTCTTAGGTTCATATCTTTCATTCTATGGCAGTAAAAGTCCTCACACAAAAATTATCAATAAATCAATAGCTTCTCTATAATTTCGAAGAGAAAGGCTTTAAGTCAGAAGTAGGCTGTAATAATTATAATTCATAATTGTGAAGTTTAGTAAGTTATAACTTTGCTTATGTTAGTAAGAATCTAGCGATGTAGCCGTGCACTTTTGCACCAACGTGTGAAGATATATTTAAGTCAGTTGACCTATCTAAAATTTCTGTTCTGGTTAAGAGAGAATGGATGTGCAATAAACGAGTTTTTCACACTGAATATGTGATAAAAATTAATGATAATTCAGAGAATTTCCAAACTACCTGTTAAATGTTATGGTCATGAACTTTGTATGATCAATTTTTTTTTTTCCAAAAGAAGACAGCAATTCAAATGGTTTGCCTTCAAAAATCTTTAATTTTGAGCTTGAAACTTTTTTGCTGAGATTCCTTTATGCTCCTGAGAAATAAGTAAAAGTCTCGACGTCAATTCAATTACGTAATCAAAAAGTTTTATAAATTTAATCTCTCACTGTTTAAATGAATGTTTGTGTCTGAAATTCGCCGTAAATTAAATTGAATGTTAAATTATTGTCTGATTGTGTAGACGACACACATTTGTCATGCTAAATAGATATAAACGTTATATGAATATACATATATGGATCCGTGTATACATTTATAAGCTCGTTATATACATATTATTCTTTTGTGGTTTCTACAGAGAATTTTGTGCTGACAATTTATTTAATATATTATTTTCACAATTTAGAGAATATTGAATATTTAGTGCTAAAATACGGTAGGTAGGAGGCGGTCCAAATCAGGTGAAATTAATTAATCGATTTTTAAAATAAAATGTGGTGTCACCTAAAATGCCAAATGGGATAACTACACATTTCGGTATTTTATAGAGGAGAGCTAAAAACGTTATAAAATAATATTTTAATTCTCATCACATTTAGAATACAATGAAATACTTTTCTGTGACATTAAATTGGCCACAAATCGATGGTCTCAAAAAACGGTAGTAACTTTTTCAAAAGAAATTGTGGTTAGTGGCGATTGTGGTGCATTAAATAAATTAACTTATAGTTATGTCATTTTAAATTTCAGTCACTAAAATTTTGGACGTGAAAGTCTAAAATTTTGGATGGGCCTGAAATTTAGTGCAGCAGTTTGAACTTTCAGCACGGATTAATGTGAATTTGCAAACTTGATTTTGTACAAAGAAAAACTGCAGAAGAGGAGAAGGATATCAAAGAATAGCAATATTAACGCTTTATTGAAGAATGTTAGCAAAATTATTAGAATAGCCCATAAAATATCAGGAGATAATTAAAGGGTGTCCCACCAAGAACGCAAGATTTAAAAGATTGATGCAGCAATTGAATTGTTTCATTGGCTGTATGATATGTGGCACCGTCTTGTTGAAACCACACTCATTTTTTTCAATTCTAGGCACGAAAAAACTGATTATCATTTCACGATACCGAACACCATTGACTGTTTGCGCTTGACATGCCTCACTTTCATAAGAAAAAAGGTCCAATGATTCCTCCAGCCCAAAATCCACACCACACGGTGACACGTTGAGGATGCATTTGCTTCTCGTGAATCACTCGAGGATTTTCCTCATCCCAAATGCGACAATTCTGCCTATTGACGAAGCCATCAAGATGGAAATGGGCTTCGTCACTGAAGATGATTTTATCGGCAAAATCAGCATTTTCATGTTGTCTCTCCGATACCTAATTAACGAACTCCCCTCGCTGTCCATGGTCAGCTGGCTTCAGTTCCTGAGTCAATTGAACTTTGTATGCATGAAGATGCAAATCTTTTGTCAAAATTCGCTGCATAGTGGATTTGGAGACACCAACTTGCTGAGCTTGGTGTCGAATTGAGGTGGATGGAGTTTGAGCGAAATCATCACGTACAGCTGCGCCATTTTCGGTCGATCGACCTGGCGGAAGGCGCGTTGTAGGAAAAATGGCTGCTGAAGTCAGCCGAACAAAAAAGTCTGTTTATGAAGAAAACGAACCAAATGAAAGAACTTGACAGAAGTGGCTTAAAGGATTTTCCACGGGCGACTTCCCCGTAACGAACGCTCCCAGATTAAGTCGAGCAAAATAAATTGTTTCAGAGGAGGTGAGAGGGATTTAATTATTGTTAATCCCCGTGCAACAGTTGGGTAAATAGCTGAAATAACCAAAACAAAAAAAAAAAAAAGACGGGGTTATAAAAGAGCTCGGATTTGTGAGCAACCTCGATAGACAAATAAATAGAATATCGATTTTGAAAATAAATCTTATAATATATTTAAAACATAATCTTCAGATGCTTCTAAATAATTTGTTTATTTCAGATTTATGGAAATGTGCAAAGGTTTGAAAATTATAAAATTTATATATTAAATTTTAACAGTAATGCCTTTATGGCGCTGAAGCCTCTTTTCACACGATTGCACAGCAAGAGAATTACGTAAAATACAAACAAGAAAAAGGCGATGGCGCATTAATTGTAAATATTAATAGTAACGTTTTTAATATAGGTTCTAATGTTTTTGAACTGAAGAAAACAATTCCTAGGTATAAGGATAAGTAATTGACCTAGATGGAGATTTGTTTGCCGGCATTAGCAATTAGACTTGAAACAGTTAATCTTAAATTAACCCAAAAAAATTATAGTTTAATAACTAGGCAAATTGCAGTTTCGGAATCACCTAATGTATGTCGTAGACTTTGACGAGGAGTTCGAGCCTCGATACTCGTAAAAGTTCATCCTTTTTGATTTTTGTTGCTAATGTGCAATTTCTCTGTTGTATTTCGCGTTGAGTGTTGAGTGTTACAGATATCACAATGACACATTTCATATGATATAAAATGGCGAAAGCAATCTGTCATATTGTGGCTTTTGTGTCAGAATCAATATTTTTTATTTATTGTATTTATTTCATTAAGATTGTAATACTACAAATAATATTGATTGATCTGGCATATTGTGTACTAGTTAATTGAAACGTATTTCAAGTTTATCATATAAGAACTTTCAGATTATATTTAGTTCTTAGTAGATTTGTTTGCAATTTCATTGCAGTTCGAATCTAACTGAGATTCACTTACTCTAATGCACAATTATAACACAAAATCGTCATTTAATATGTGTGATATAATTCTTATCTTGTATTTCCTTGTATATCCTAAAAGGACCTCAGAACTATTGTTCTATAGTCATTTCATATTACGTTTTCTGATAGAAAAAAAGGTTATGCAATTATA
This sequence comes from Philornis downsi, assembly GCA_019455685.1. Classification (NCBI taxonomy): domain Eukaryota; kingdom Metazoa; phylum Arthropoda; class Insecta; order Diptera; family Muscidae; genus Philornis; species Philornis downsi. The sequence continues at coordinate 3,561 of JAHXMU010030523.1, read as the reverse complement.
TTTTATAAAGAACAACAAGAAAGTTTGTAATGTTCAATTTTCATTCATGTATTCTCTGTATTAATACCGTATTAATATCCGACAGCTTGACTGTCAGAAAATATGGTGAGGATGTTATACCTCAGCCATTCTGCCACTTCCTTAATGGCTAAAATCTCTGCTGATGAACACTACAGTAATTAGGTAGCCTTCTTGCTATGCTTAGTCCCAGGTCTTTGGAGTAGACCCCGAAACCTACCTGATCATTTAATTTTGAGCCATCAGTGTAGAAGTCGACATACAGTCTTACATTTCAATGTATCTCTATATATGTAGTATAAGTATATGGTACTTCTTGTCGAACAGTGATTCAGCCTGAGTGTAGTCAGTAGTGCCTGTTATGTCAGGCACCATGTTGAGGATCACACTTTGATCATAACCACTGTTTGACCACTGTGACAGCTCTCTTTGTCTTAACGCCACAGCTGCGGCATTCTGCTTACTGATTATGTCCAGGGATAGTAAATGCAAAATTACATTTAGTGCATCGGATCGAGTGGTGCGGAGCGCACCTGTGATGCACAGACTAGCCATCCTTTGGACCTTGTCCGGTATCTTACGGTATGTGAACTTCTCAAGAGCCTTCCACCAGACGGTAACATCATACAACATTATCGGTCTTACTACTGCAGTATACAAACAGGGAACAATGCGAGGCCTTAATCCCCATTGTTTCCCTATTGGCCTCTTGGGTGTATATAGCGCCACTGTGGCTTTTTTCGCTCTGTCCAGGATGTTGAGTTTGAAATTCAGCTTCTTGTCCAATAATACACCAAGATATTTTGCACAGTCCGCGAAAGGAATTTTAGTATTAACCAGGGATGTGGAATCCACAGGTGGAATCCTGTATCTCCTGGTGAACAGAACTACTTCGGTCTTATTTGCATTTACTCCGAGACCGTTTTCCCCCGCCCACTTCGTTACAGTGAGAAGGATGTCTCTGGAGCATGTCTCTGAGTGTTTCCAAAAACTTCTCCCTAACTGCTATCGTCACATCATCCGTATGTGCGACAACTTTGACACCAGCCTCCTCTAAAGAGAGCAGTATACTGTTCAGAGCGAGGTTCCATAGTAGGGGGATAGAACACCCCTATGGGGTGTTACCCAACTGACAAATCTGTACAGGTCCGACGACCCTAATCTAGCCCTGATACGTCTTTTCGTAAGAAGATCGCACATTAGCCTCCTAATACTGATGTCTACTTCCAGGTTGGACGGTGCTGCAACTATCGTATCAGGAGAAACGTTATTGGACGCCCTTTCCATATCTAGAAAGGCTACCAAAGTATACTACTTGATGGCGAGTGAACCTTTGATGAATTAATGTTGGAAAAAATAGTGGATTTTTTTAGTGTTTAAAGGTTCATAATTTTTTTTTTTTTTTCGAAAAAATCTCTTACAACTGAATCGATTCAACCTAACGATATGCGTTATATAATTTCTTTACATACAAGTCAATATTTTCTATGTAATTACCGAAACTATTTGAAAATGTGGGAAATCTGTAACATACCGTCTTTAAGCGCACTTTAATTAATCAATAATTATCCTTCACACGTTAAGAGTTGTTACTGGTAGATGATGAATATTTATCATTCATTTATGTTGCGTTGGCAGCACAAGTGGTGCGACCTTGACAACGTTTAATATTTAACTTTCTTTTAGTTATCAGTCTTCGCATCCTTTTCTTCTTTTGTTTGCGATTCATTAAGTGTTACACATTTTATGAAAATATTTTGGGCAAATATTCATCTCAGTCACCTGGTAGTATTTAGCATTTCTATATAAATTGACTCTTCTAATGGCAATGATGACGTAGCTATCTCTGCTGGTGCCTTTAGGTGTTAATGGATATTGTATGCCGAGTAAAAGCAATAACAATAAAAATAAGAATTATATGATTTTAATAGGAAATACGCAAATTCAATTAAGCACTTTATCACCCTCACACATACACATCAGGTCTGTACTCATCTTCTAAAAGTGTAAATGCATTTAATTTAGCACTTTCAGCTATTTTAGCAATCGTTAGCAAATTATGATTGAATGTCTTTAGATGACGAGGTAATGAATATCTGTCATAATATTCGTCTGCGTTTCAGTAAGTCCGTCTTTGCTCAGTAATTGTGCCATTTATTGCACTGTATTTATTCAATCAATGGCACAAGTGCTAAGCGAAGGCGGATTTTCTGAGAAAAATTTACGCAATCTTTATATATATAATTCTACTGTACGAGAGTTGTCAGTGAACTCCTCCTAAACGGCTGGACCGCTTTGCATAAATTTTTGTATATGCGTCTGGGCGGTGCCCGGGATGGTTTAGATTTACAATTCGGTCCAATTGGCCAAAGGGGCGTGGTACCTCCCATACAAACAAAAAATTAAAAATCAATTATTTCTGCTCCTGCTTACGGTATTTGAACAAAATTTGGTACATCGGTTTGGTATACATATCTTAAGTGCTGCTGCAGATATGGGCGGGACTGGACAATGGGGAGTGATACCTCCTATACAAACCACAAATTAAAAAGCAATTATTTCTGCTCCTGCTAACGGTATTTTAACAAAATTTTGTTTAACATCGAAACATTTCCAATAAAAATAAAATTTGAAGGCAAAGCAACGTTTGCCGGGTCGGTAGTATTATATAAGGAATGTTATTGAGTATTTGAATATAACATTTGGATGATATGCAGAGCGCTAAATTTATAATTGAGGGTACTTTTAAGAATAAAAAAAATATAAAAAAATAGCAAAAAAATATATAAAGTTTTTATAATTTAAATGACTTTTAACATTAACAAAAAACAAAAAATATGAAGTTTTTCTCACAAATCAGCATGACATTAAAGTCATTATTTAGTATAATTAAATTAATAGACCAAATATGCTTCTCTTTTGTTCAGTAACTTGTTGTCATTTTGAAAGTAATTCTATTATCCATTATCTGACAAAAAAAACTGAGATAGTCGATCTTCACAAGATTCTTTTGAGCCAAATTTTTCATCAGCAAAATCATTTGGCATAAACAGGAAAACGTGGTAATCACTTAGTGCCGAATTCTGACTATAAAATAGATGCATAATTTCCCATCAAGCTGTCGGAGTTTCTGGCGAGCAGAATAGATAATTTTATTACAAAACTCATTCGAACATCGCACAATGATGTACTCGATATAAGGAAAACAATCTAATTAATGCGCCCTATTATACAAATACAGCCTATATAGAGAATGCAATTCAAAAAGGATTTGTACCACTAGAAACTTTCTTATATCTAGATAGTCGAAAGGCTATACAAAACGATGATGGTGTTCCAATTTTCTACCATCATTCTCGGAGGGCTACAACAAAGGCAATAAATATCAGCGCAGTTAGTGATATACTGGGGGATCACTTTATATAAATACGCATTTTTCGTGAATTTTCCTTTTTACAATTTTCCTCTTTTACCCCCACTCGATATAAACGCAATGTTTTTTTTTTCTCCTCTTTAATTTTTCATTACATTACTTATATCATA
>JAHXMU010030522.1:0-30646 GCA_019455685.1 Philornis downsi | reverse complement strand
TTTCGCCGACTGTCTCCGCTACAGTTGAAGCAATTAATAAGAAATTAATATCACTTAGAAACGAGTCGGAATTGTGTCAATGGTGTTGCTTTTTTTTTTTTGCTTGACTTTTTTGAATCCCGCCCTCTTTGCGGAGGACCCCAAAACAACTTTCCATGAAAAATTAATGCATAGAATTCCAGCAAAAGAATAACAGAAATCATGATAAAACAACGAATAAATATCTCGACAACATCTGGGATAACGTAAAAGCTGAGAGGAAAAAAAAAACGTAAAAACAAACATGATAACACAAAAAGACAACAATCGCACAAGGAGGATTGAAGGAATACCTACACATAACAACGTAAAGTACTGGGAAAACAAATCCTTGCTGAAGTGTTCTTGCATTATCACTCACTTATTCAACAAAGCGTAAAGACAAAAAAGAAACAACACAACACAACACTGGCTCTAGTAAATGTCCTAGAGAATTGCTAACATTCATTGCAGTACTTGTATATTTATATATGAATGTGGGTGTGTGCCTGAGTGCGCTGGAAGGTGTACAAATATTATCTTTAGTCTATGCTTCATTGTAATTAACATAAGACACAAACACATGCAAATATTTCAACCATTCTTTGGCAAACGAATATAAATTCATGCTCAGCATAAAATATTTTCAATGGCAGTGTCGGTTCAAATCTCTCTGTGTATTTGCAATGAATGATATCAATGGTATACAGGAAGTTTTCAAACTGCAAAGAATTTCTAGACGAGAGAAAATTTATTTATTTACACGAGGGGTACATCAGCAGCTGTTTCTACCAAATGTTGATTAGTTGCTGTAAATGTTAAAAGAAATATTATTTAAGGATTGGTATTTTGAAATGGGCGGAGCCTTTACAGAGAAAATGCTTCTAACCGATTATCAGATGTTCGCTACAAATATAAAGTTGACATCATTACCATCGAGAAGATTTGGCACCGCATTAAGGGGAAAAGAAAATTCGACAAACCAAGAGAACAAAACTCTGCTCGATTTTTACTGTATAAAATACATATTATCTACTAAATTCTCAGGATTTTATGATGTCTTATCCAGATTTTAACTTCAATCGATTAGCATTGAATATGTTGCGCCAATACCCCCCTGACGTGATATTAAAGAGACTACAGATAGATCAGCGGAAGCAACATACGAGGTGTGTTCAAACAACAAAGTGAATTGTCAAATTTCGCGGGAAACGTACATTATTCGTCTTTCGATTACTATTATTGTTTTTTATGTTGGTACACTCGTCTCGAAGATATGTTGACGGTTTTATCCATACAGGATGTTTAGTTTGTCTGTGAGAGGCATAAATAAGACAAGTGTTTTGCGTGTTCGGCGATTTTCTGCTATGGAAAAATTGGTTCAAAGAAGTTGCATCAAATTTTGTGAAAAAAATGGAATTAAGTGCTCAAAAATTCTTCAAATGTACGGTGAGAGTACTCTGAGTCAAAAAAATGTTTACAAGTGGTACAAGCTTTTCACAGAAGGTCGAGAAGATGTTAATGACGACGCTCGCTCCGGACGCCCCATCACATTAACAACTCAAGACAACATTGAGAAAGTGAAGAAAGTTGTTATGGCGAATCGTCGAATCACAATTATAGAAGTTGCTGAGGATGTCAGCATGTAGGTTGGCTTATGCCATGCAGTCATTTCAGCAATTTTGGGCATGAAACGTGTGGCAGCGAAGTTCGTTCCAAAATTGCTGATATTTGACCAAAAAAAAACGTCGCTTGAGTATCGCTCAGAAATTGTTCAATGACGTCAACGATGATCCAGATTTGCTTAAAAAGGTCATAATTGGTGACGAATCATGGGTATATGGTTATAATATCGAAACCAAAGCCCAATCGTCCCAATAGAAGAATCCAGGGGAGCCAATACCAAAAAAGCACGCCCGGTTTAACCAAATGTCAAGGTTTTGCTTACTGTTTTCTTCAATTATCAAGGCGTAATGCATCAGAAGTCCTTACCACAAGATCGCGCCGTTGCTGAAGCAATGCGAAAAAACGCCCGAAATTGTGGAAATAAATGCATAGCTTTTGCATCATGATAATGCACCTGCTCACCCATCTTCGTTTGTGAGGGATTATTTGGCCAAAAACAACACTGTTATCGTGCCTCAGTCACCGTATTCACTAGATGTGGCCCCTGCGATTTTTTCCTGTTCAGATTTGATCAAATCGGAATCAAATCATTCTAACTATGCTTAATAAATCCCTTAATGACATGCACAAGTTACGAATTTCCGTTTATTACACCTTTCTTATTAATTTTATAGAAATTTGTGCTTCCTTCAATTGATTTAAGAAAGGGTTTAAAACAAAATTGCCCTTAAATTAATATTTTATTAAAAATTTGCAGACTTTTGGCAAACAGTATTTTTGAGATTTTTTTAAGATAAATCGATAACTGTGTCACATTTCGAAATTTTAACTTTGATGATGTTGAATAAATGGACGTCGAAACTGTAATGGAAAATCTTTTCTTGTTCAATTTCCCTTAGAGAAAAGTTGCTGAGTTACCTTTTTGCTAATCAAAGTTATTTGTGCTCAGTGAATTAATTGTTTATTGATACGTCCTGTTAGTACCTGTTAATATGCTAATGTAATTTTAATCTTTTTGTGGGCACTTCTTTCTTTTATTGCAATCAATTATACACAGTTATAGTCCTAGTCTTGTCCTGGTTAAAGAATGTTTCCTACAGTAAAAAAATCCCTTCTCAGAATCCTCTCGTAACACATGAATTTAATATAAATCCTGACCATGTAAAAGCATATTATAGAAGCTTTGATTTTCATTTTTCCATTATACACACATTCGTTGGGAAATATGTGTAAGTGTATGTACTGTTGTAGTCGTTCATCTGAACATTCCGCACACTCGCTTGATCAAAAGGACCAAAGTTAACCAGTGCGTAAGAGTATCTGTCCCTCCATCTCATTGTGAGTGTTTGTGTTTGTATCACTGCATATGTATAAATGCGGGACTTACGTTGCCGCTTCCATTAGTATCCTTTTGCCAATGTTGTTTTTATACATAAACTGATGATTTATCGATTTATAGTTCTTGCCAAGTATTAACTGTGGCATTCAAACCTGCAAATATTACAGATGATATTGCTGACATTGTTGTAACTTCGGCCCCTTAATAATGTTGCACACACGATAAACAAACAATATTTTTACAACAAAAGAGAATGTTTACATAATTTTTTTCTTCTCCCAATTTCACTGACTCAGCAACAATGCGAGTGCTATGATGACGATGTTGACAATGATTTCAATGTTGCTGACGTCGGTCGTAACGATGGTGATGGAGGACAAATCATAGTTTTCATTATGTCGAAATACCAAAAAAAAAAGAGAGAAAAATCACCGGATGAAGCTGTAGTGCTGATTTCTGTATACTCGTACACAGTGGTTGAATAAGCTTTAGGAATTTTTGCACTAACCTTCCGGAGATCAAATTTGTACGAAGTCAGATTGTTAATGTGTTGGAAAAGAAACTAATTTGATATATTTTGGATCATGTTTAGAAAAATAAATAGATAGAATGTGTGCGCTGTAACTGATATGCCGAACGGATAGATATGAAGCAAACACTCAATTATTGCAACACAATTTTTAAGGAAGCTCAATTCCTTTAGTAAGAGAATAAGTAAAGCTCCAAAGAGCAGACCGATACTCATCAATTTCCCTTTTAAAGAATAAAAATCTAAAAATTTATCTACCTGTGTTCGAATTTCAAAAAATTTAATATTTTGCCAATTAAAAGGTACACCTAATTCTCAAAACTAGATACGAGGTGTGTTCAAAAAATAAGGTAAATTTTCAAATTTCACAAGCTACATAAATTCGACTTCCGATTATTATTGTTTTTTTTTTTTTAAGTTGGTACACTTGTCTCGAAGATATGTTGACGGTTTTATTCATAGAGCATGTTTAGTTTGTTTGTAAGAGGCATAAATAAGACAAGTGTTTTGCGTGCTCGGCGATTTTCTGCAATCGAAAAAAAATGGATCACAGAAGTTGCATCAAATTTTGTGTCTAAAATGGAATTAAGTGCTCAAAAACACTTGAAAAGGTGACAGTGGTGTACGGTGAGAATACTCTGAGTCAAAAAAATATATACAAGTGGTACAAACTTTTCACAGGAATTCGAGAAAATGTGAATGACGACGCTCTCTCTCTCACATCAACTACCATTGAAAATGTTGAGAAAGTGAAGAAAATTGTTATGGAGAATTGTCGAATCACAATTAGAGAAGTTGCTGAGGATGTCAGCATGTTGGTTGGCTTAAGCCATGCAACCATTTTGGCAATTTTGGGCATGAAGCGTGTGGCAGCGAAGTTCGTTCCAAAATTGCTGATATTTGACCAAAAACAACGCCGCATGAGCATCGCCTAGGAATTGTTGAATGACGTCAACAATGATCCAGATCTGCTTAAAAAGGTCATAATTGGTGACGATTCATGGGTATATGGTTATAATATCGAAACCAAAGCCCAATCGTCTCAATGGAAGAGTCCAGGAGAGCCAAGACCAAAAAAAAAAAACACGTCAACTTCGATCAAATGTCAAGGTTTTGCTTACTGTTTTCTTCGATTACCATGGCGTAGTACACCAAGAATTCTTACCACAAGGTCGTACAATAAAAAAGTAGTATTACCTTGAAGTTATGCGCCGTTTGCATAAAGCAATACGAAAAAAACACCCAGAATTGTGGAAAAAAAATTCATGGCTTTTGCATCATAATAACGCTGTTATTTGGCAAAAAAAAGCACTGTTATCATGCCTCAACTACCGTATTCACCAGATTTTGCTCCCCGCGACTTTTATTGTTCCCAAGATTGAAGAAACCCATGAAAGAACAGCGTTCTGCGACGATTGAGGAGACAAAAGTCGAATCGCTGAGAAAGCTCAAGGACAAACCAAAAAGTGCATATCAAAACTGCTTCGAGGAATCGAAAAAATGCTGGCGCAAGTGTATTACATCTGAGAGGGACTACTTTGAAGGAGAAATTGTAGAAAGTAGAAATTGATGAAGAAATAAATATTTTTTGAGACAAATTAAAATTCACCCTATTTTTTTAACACACCTCGCATATGTGCATATTGAGTGATATAAAAATTAAATCTTTTGACTAATTTTACCAAATGATTTGATGCGTTAATAAAGTATTATTTAAGTACATGAGCACGAAGAAAATAATACCGTAGCCATCAGGTATATTCAGGTTTATTGAAAAATAATAGTACTGTACTCTACAGTTGTTTTGCTATGTTTTTACAGGGAATCTGAATCGATATGAATGTTTCAGTTAAAACTGTAATAGCACGAAGATTACTGAATTTTAAACATATTGGGATCCTCAGTTTCAATATGTTGTTAGTTTTAAATATAAATTGAAATCAAACTTCTGCTGTATCCTCAAAGCCGGAACGAAACTGTTGCAAGCAAACTGTTGCAAAGCAAGTTGAAATTAAGGTTTGAAATAGCACCTTGGATAAATAAAAACTTACAAACTGTAATTTTATTTAAACAGAAATTGTTGGCTAAACGTCGAAAGTCGAAGAATAAAAAGTACGATCATTTGTTAAAGATATTAGGTAGACTTATTAAGATTGCCTGTAGACGTTGTCGGAGTAATTATTTTTATGGAAATTTAAAAAGAATAGGAACGGATCACACCAAGTGTTGGAGGTTTATAAATGATATACTGGGGAGAGCTCAAAAAAAAAAAAAAAGATTTTAACCTAAAAACTTCAGCAGGAACTTTGGTTTCTGACGATGTGGTTAAAGCAAAACTTTTGAATTAGTATTTCATTCACGCTGTTAGTGTATTAAGAGGTCAGGTACTGATATTGCCAGGGAATACATGGAATTATTTACGAACTTTAACCGCAACGACGAATCTTTTTTTATTCAATCAGTTACTGTAGATGACATTAAGGTAATAATTAACAATTTAAATTTAAAAAAAGCCAACTGGTTGTGATGATATTCATTCATTTCTAATGGTAAAATGCAGAGAGTTAATTGCACCCATGCTGTGTAATATATTTAATAAAATGGTTGATATGTCAAGTTTCCCTGAGTGTTTGAAAGTTAGCAAGATTGTTCCTATACCAGAAGTATCGAATAATTCTGAAGCAAAAGATTTTCGTCTGATTGCCTTGCTATCAATTATTGACACAATTTTTAAAAAGATTATTCATACAAGACTTTTAGCAAATTTTGATGAGAACAATTACTTTTATAAATAACAATTTGGTTTCAAAAAGGGTTGTGGCACTGAAGAAGCGGTAGCAAATGTTGTTAATTTCATATGTAGTGGTTTGGATAATGGTTCAGTTGGTGTTGCAGGTATATTTCTTGATTTTACGAAGGCTTTTGATTTAGTTGATCATGAAATAATGCTGCAGAAATTAGAATTCTATGGAATAGTAGGGAAAGAACTGGAATTACTTAAAGACTACTTTCAAAATAGGAAACAATATGTGCAAGTAAAAGTGAAATGATAAATATTGAATGTGGAGCACCACAAGGTAGCTGTCTAGGGCCGTTATTATTTTCAATTTTTTTGAATGATATTTGTAATTTGAACCTTGTTGGTAAAATGTATATGTTTGCAGATGACGTTTGCTTATTTTATCCATATAGTTACGATTTGACTTTGAAAATTAACATGGAACGCGATATTGCCCTAACAATTGAATATGCTAGATTGAATAAAATTGTTCTGAATCCAAATAAAACTAAATTAATACGGTTTAGACCACATGCCAATGTATTAAATAATCATTTTAGTGTTTTAATTGATGGTAATATAATTGCTGAAACCCTAATCTCTCTTGGGATTCACATATAACTGAAATTAAATCAAAAATAGCACCGGCTATTGGTATATTATACAAAATGAAATTCAAATTGAACGTGGAAATTAAAATGTTGATTTATTAAGCCCTTATTCAAAGTCACCTAAAATACATGACGTTAATATATGGTTACAAAAGGACAGATGTTATGAAATCATTACAAACTATGCAGAATAAAGCACTGAAAATAATTTACAATTTACCAAATTTTCATTCAACTATGTCTTTGTATGTTAATGTTTGTAAATCCATATTGCCTATTTATGGACTTTATAGACATCAATTAATCTTGTTTGTTTTTAATAGTTTGAACAATTTTGGTTATCGTACCATTAGTTTTTCCCACAACAGGACATTTACAGGACATCAACAGAATCTAAGAACACCTAGATGCAGATTAGAAACTACTAAACAACGCATTGAATACATGGGTAGTTTAGAGTACAACAATTTGCCTGCAAATATGAAAAGAATAAATAGAATATCACACTTCAAACGTGAACTAAAAAGTTTCCTTTTACAGAACCTTGAAACGCTTCTTATGTAATTGCAGAATAGTCCTAAAGTGTATTTTACGGATTCAAAACATGTATGTTTTGACATAATTTTTTATACACTACATGTTTTTTTTTTTTTGTCTCTTCTTTCAGACATAATTATAATTTTAATAATATTTAAATTTGTAATTACTTTGTACATGTTTTTTCTTGCCAACTTGCCTCTACATGCCTTAAGGGCGCTGAGGCCATGTTTTAATCTGATATATATTTGTGCATGAATTAATAATAATAAATACAATTATAAAAAAAAACTGTAATAGCCGAAGATCACTGAATTCTAAAAATATTGGGATCCCCAGTTTCAACATGTTGCATGCCCCGCAAATCACTGTGCTCTCATGTGTGACATTGAGGATGCATTACATTTTTGTTCTATAGTTGCATATCTTTTATATTTTCTGTCGTCCTTTTATCGCACATCCTTGCTGTGCTCTTGTAGTACTAATTAATTTAATTAATTAAAACAAATCATTTTCACATTATGTATTGCCTCTTTTCCGGTTGGATATTTGATGATTTTCAATAAGGGATGTAATATTTGTGATTAACACGAAGTCAATCTCTTCTCGTGGGCATTCCTATACTCCCTTTGAAGTTGCACTTTTAATTGTGGTTATGATCTAATGCTTATATTTTCTCAATTTACTTTTACATTACATTATTAACACTCAAGTACTGCAGCAGTGTATTAGCTCAAGACTTAGAAATCGTTGTTGAATATTTCGTAATACATTTTAATTGTTTTAATTAAAACAGAAAAACTTTTGTCTTTGTTGTTGGCCAAGTGTTTGCATTGTTTTGCTTCCATTTATCTCTGAGCTGAGATATTATTGCCAGTTGAATGCGCCATTGAATGGATTGGATGGTGGTTTGTTTGGCCGCTGAATCCATTTCCATTAAATTATGAACGCAGCAATGGGTGTAGGCGGGGGAGGGAACAAACTGAACATTCAAATGCAGTAGAAAGATGTGGCAAGAACTGCTGCTTTACGCTATTGGTCTGGTCTGTGGCTTTGTGAACGTATTGCTCGGTATTAATAATTCATTCAATACTTTTACCTTTTTTTTTGTGGGACAAATATTGAATGAAATGCAAAAGATTCAAATACATACACTTGAGTTTTGTAATCGTAACTTAGAATCTTGTTTGTTTGCCATTGGAGCTTGAAACGTGTGTTCGATATCTTTATGACAAGACAAAATACAGTGGTCACTGTATTTATTCGTACACCTTGCATAATGCTACAAAAGGCAGGAATGCACTTAATATTCAGTATACGATGGACGTATAGTTTTGCAGAACAAAAGAAAGGAAAATTTATTACGAAATGCACAACAATGTATACGGTTATCTTACTTCTACAAAGAGAATTGGGTAAAAACACAAAAAATAGGCAAATAAAAAAGACAATAAAAAAGCCACTTCTTGTCTTTTTTTTAGTCGATTATATGTTAGTTTCGACATTGCTTGAAGTTCGACAAAATGGGACGAAGTGTCGATTTAGCCTGTGATGTCCGGAAATTAATTCTAAAATTATATTTGGAAAATAAATCTCTTCGATAAATCGGAAATATTATTGCAAAATTGTATTCTACAGTTCAAAGTATTATTAAAGGGTTATTTTTTAAACGTAGTTGTTTTAAAAATGGAATAAATTGCTCAAATTTGCATCATACATTAAAATTTTTTATTGGAATCGATAAATTGGTCTTTGCAATTTAATTATTAAAGATCATTTCATGTGAATGTTATCTGCGGCTCCGTCTCAAAATGTCTATTCGGAATGTCCAATTTTTCGTTACTTTGTCGAGCATTTCGGCTTGTATTCCACGAATAACGCGTTTTATGTTACACTGAAAGACTTCAATAGTGTTCGGCTTGTCCACATAGACTAACGACTTCACAAAACCCCACAAGAATTAATCAAGAGGCGTTAAATCGCAAGATCTTGGGGGCCAACACACAGAGCCAAATCGACAGATAAACTGCTCACCAAATTCATTCTCTCAACATACCCATTGTTTCACGAGCAGTGTGGCATGTTGCACTTTCCCGATGAAACCACATGTAAACCAAGTTCAACTCACCCAATTGGGGCAAAAAAGATTCCTTGTGGTTGAGTAACACATACCCAATCGCTGAGAACGGCGACGAATTGACATTTCACGATCGTCATTAACACTGGTCGCTACGGCTGCAAAATTTTCTTCGGTACGCACTCTACGCATGCGAGTTGATGGTTTTATGTCAAACAAAGTAAATTTGGTGAGAAATTTGGAGATAATAGCGCGAATTGTTGATTCAGTAGATCGATTATGACAACCATAAAATGGTCGTATCAAGCGATGCACATTTGTCACGGAGGACGAATTTTGGCAAGAAATTTCAACGATTTGCATGCTGTTGCTCGTTTGTTAGTCTTTCCAAGATGAAATGACAGAGTATACTGTACACATCGATAATCGAATGGAGCGGCGATGAAAAGGAAGCTTTCGACAAAAGCAAATCTTCATTATGTGACGCTGCATTACTAATTTTTCCTAAACGTAATGTTCAATTAGCAATTACAGTAGACGCATCTGGTGCTGCAATTGGAGCAGTTCTGCAACAGTTTTTCTAGAAGATTTTTACCACTATCTGCTGAGTACCAACAGCCTTTGTGCGAATTCATAAAGGGCAACAAAAAGAACGACCAGGCGATAATCGAATGGACAGGCGATGAAAGGAAAGCCTTCGACAAATGCAAATCTTCATTATGTGACGCTGCATTACTAGTCTTTACTAAACATAATGTTTAATTAGCAATTAGTACAGTAGACGCACCTGGTACTGCAATTGAAGCAGTTTTGCAACAGTTCGTTGACAACAACTGGCAACCACCGGCTTTGTACTCTGAACGCCTCAGTAACGCTCAACAGAAGTACAGCACCTACGATAGGGAGTTGCTTGAAGTTTACATATCAGTAAAATATTTTCGCCATATTCTGAAAGTAGGAATTATCATGCATCTTCACAGATCATAAATCACTTAAATTTGCATTTAATCAAAAGTCAGATAAAACTACTCCGCGCCAAGCAAGATATCTGGATTATCTTGGACAATTTACTACTGATATTTGGTATGTAGCAGGTAACGAAAACGTCATTGCCGATGCTTATTCACAAATCAACGCAATTCACACAGCGAATAACATTGACTATACGCAGCTGGCAGTTAGTCATGTAAAAGATAGCGAACTAAAAACGATATTGGATGGTAATTCGAAATTAAAATTGACAAAGTTTGAAGTTTATAGAAAAACTTCGTTTGAATAACTACATCACAAATAGCGCCATTAATGGTGATTCCGACGTGGCCATTCAAGCCACAAGACTTCTGCAACATTTTTATCGATTCGTCACACAAAATGCTATTTGCATAGTCGATAGTTTTGTCCATTTCAAATATTTCAAAACACACTTGCGACGAGAATCCGGTCAGTTTGGGTCAAACTCCGCCTCAATATAGGTGATAACGGATAATCTTTTAAGATTTAAGTTTTTCACCTTAGCAGCACTGGTTGCTAATGGCGTCCAAACGTCATCTGTCAAAGTGAGAAGTGTGTAGTATACTCTGCCATCTCATCACGAAGAGACTAACAAACGAGCAACGATTGCAAATCGTTGAAATTTATTATTAAAATTCGTGCTCTGTGACAAATGTGCATCGTTTAATACGACCATTTTATGGTCGTCATAATTGACTTGCTGAATTAACAATTCGTGCTGTTATCTCCAAATTTCACACCAAATTTACTCTGTTGGACATAAAACCATTGATTCGCTTGCGTAGAGTGCGTACCGAGGAAAATATTGCAGCCGTAGCGACCAGTGTTAATGACGATCGTGAAATGTCAATTCGTCGCCATTCTCAGCGATTGGGCACGTGTTACTCAGCCACAAGGAACATTTTACACGTCGATTTGGGTTTGGGAGGCTATAAAATTCAGCTCATGAGAGAATTAAAGCCGAATGACCTACCACGACGTCTAATTTTTGGTGAATGGGCCTTACAAAAGCTCAATGAAAATCCGTTGTTTTATCGAAAAATTGTGTTCAGCGATTTGGCTCATTTCTTGCTGCACTGGTACGTACACAAGCAAAACTGTCGCATCTGGAGTGATGGACAGCCACATGTCATACATGAGTTACCGATGCATCCCGAAAAAATGACAGTTTGCTGTGGTTTATGGGCTGGTGGCATCATCGGTTCATTTTTCTTGAAAGACGACCGTGGAAGAAACGTTACCGTCTATCAAGCCATGATACGCAATTTTTTTGGCCCAATTGGCTGAGTTCAACTACATCGTTGAGTTGGCGGGTTCATGGAGTTTTAGTCGCAATGAATCACTTCGACGGGAAGCGTCGCGCATTTTGCGTGCGCGTATTTTACGAGAACTCTCGTTCATATATTGCTACTAGGCGACTATAGTGTGCTGAATATGGACTACGGCGAATTAGTGAAGCTCCGAGTGCTAATTTAATTAAAATATGGATAAAGCGTTTTGAAGAGACCGGTTCAACATTTAAACCACAAGCAAATGGTCGCCCAAGAACATCTAGGACCGAAGACAATGTTGAGAGAGTTATGGAGTCAGTACGAGGAAATCCACAAATGTCGACTCGCAAGAGATCGTCTGTCTTACTTACAATTATCGCGACGAAGTTTTGCAACGAATTTTAACATTGGATCTTAAACTGCATCCATATAAGCTGCAATTAACACAAGAATTGAAAGAGTCTGACTTCATAGCAAGGCTCGCATTTGCTAATGAAATGCTTAATCGATTTTCCAATTTTAACAATATCCTTTTCTCTGACGAGGCTCATTTCCTTATGAATGGGTGAAAATCCCAAAATCAAATACCAGAAACCATTGCATAGTCCTAAAGTGACAGTATGGGCAGCAATCTCTGGCAGAAGAATAATTGGTCCTTTTTTCTTCGAAAATGCGCGGGGCCAAAACGTCACGGTTAATACGGAACGCTATGTTGAGATGTTTTTGGCTCTAGAAATTGAAAGTTCAAGAATAGTGAATTCCAGAACTTGGTTCCAACAAGATGGAGCTACCTGTCACACATCAAATGACTCCATGGCGGTGGTGAAATAGATGTTCCCTGGCAGACTGATTTCGAAAAGAGGTGATATCCCATGGTCCCACGAAGTCCAGACTTGACGCCTCTTAACTTTTTTTTTGTGGGGATACCTCAAACACAAAGTCTACAGTAATAATCCAAGAAACATCGTTCAGCTCAAGGAGAATATCCGTGGTGAAATGGCAGCCATTGCACCAGTATTACTGAAGAAAGTTTTCAATAATTTTCGTTTGCGGTTAGAGGAGTGCCGGCGTAGAGAGGGTCACCATTTAGATGATGTTATTTTTAAAAAATAAACTCCATTTATTACTCTACAATGCCTTTTAACCATACCTTTTGTATTTATTTTTTAATCTATCTTTTAAATATTTCAGCGTTTTGTTCGATTTAAAAAAAAACTACGATTAAAAAATCACCTTTTAGTTGTGCCAAATTAGCGACAAAAATAATTTTCAGCGGACTTTATAAACCATCAGTACTCTATACTTTTTTAACAGAGTGTATGTTCTTAGAAGGAGTGTTCTAATTGTAGGCCTGGTTGTTGAAAAATACAAAAAAAATGTAAATTTGCAACTGAACAAATAGGGAAAATCGATATGTTATATATGAGAAGGGGACGTTTCTGCAAGTCCCCTAATTATACGATTAGTAGATGCATCATCCTCCACACTATGGACCGTGTGAGCAATTGAAGGCCAATTTCGAGTGCATGGGAAACACCGTTTGTATCGCCATGTTCTGCAGGATAACTTTAGTGTAAACATTTACTTTTTACTGCCCCCCTTCTCTTATTTCATTTATAATTTTTAGTTTAACTCCACTGTGGATATCTTGGAAAGTTTTTCTTTGCAGATTTAATTATATTCTTCCGTCGAAACAATTTGCATACTGTATATTATTTTCCAGTCTGTTTGCGCGTTACTTCTTTACATTCATGGTGAAGATAAACTCTGGCCGAGAAATGCAGGGTAGGGGGCGTCAACGCCACAATTTACTGAGAAATCGTTAAGTTTTAATACCATCATCAGAGATTATTCATTTCATGCTAAATGTATGTAACTTCAGTTAACAATATGGTTTCCTATATTGCGCCAAAGCTCAAACAAAAGCCATTACTGACGACAGTTACTTAGAAGAGCTGTTGTGCTGTGGAATTATTGAAGCATTAAAATGCACAAGTTTACCATTAGAAGATCACACTGAACACGGGAAAGAGCAACAGCAAATTTCTATGCTAAGCAAATTCATTAATATGCAACAGAAAATGTTAATTCTTTGTGGAAACTTTTTACACTGCATCCAACTCTCTGCTTTACAATATGCGCTGTCAAAGCGTGTGACACAATGTGAAGAACGACAGAAACCAGTATAAGCGTTTCAAGGATCAAATAACAAACAAAAAATGTATTGTTTTGAAGTTTGATATTAACAAAACAGGGAAATAAACAAAAGAAAACTGAATTAAAAAGGTAAACTGAGTGGGAGCCGCCCAACATACAACGACGCAGCACAATCGAAAAGCTATAAAAATGTGTAAAAAAGGACACTGCGTAGAAGTCCCAGGCCCAGTTAAAGTATGACCCAAACAAAACCCAATATCAACTTTTCTCAGCATTAAAGGGAGAAGAACAGAAAAGGAAAAAGAAGTAAACATGTATGAGTTTTAGTTCGTTATTTTTTGCCCACACAAAAATGTCAATCAAAAGCGTGTGATGACTTTGTGTTGTTGTTGAAGGAACTGACAACTGGTTGTCTGATGTTTGTATTCATCATAGAGATCAGACATGAAGTATCCGGTGAGGTTTCCAAATGTCCCAAATGAGATAAGAGGTAGTATTCAATAAATGTTGCTGTAATGTTGTAATGTGAATTTCAGCTGGAAATCAATTTTTGTTTTATGCAGATTATTTTTATAGGCAATTTTTGGGCCAGAAAATGAATGGCACATTGAGAAGGTAGACGTGTCACATAAATTTTAAATATGCTTTTCCAACCTACTTCAATACACAAAATTAACAATATTTATATCAAATTTAAGTAGCTTTTGGAACCTACTTCAATACACAAAATTAACAATATTTATAGCAAATTTAAGGAATTTCGGGGATTAAACTTGCATGGAACACAACATTTTAATTAAACTTTTGAGATAACTTTAGTTTTAGTGCGGAATTTTATTTGTTCATTAGTACTCGTATAGGTGCAAAATTGAATTTCAGATTTTTGACTTGTGTTAGTTTCGAATTTATACTCTTTTTTTGTAAATGTAAACAATCAACTATTATATACTTGTTGGAAGTGTTGGCAGAAATTGATAATGAACAAAACCCAAAACTTTATCTGAAAAAGTTAAAACCAGCTTAAAAAAGGAAATTGATCTATTTGTACTGTACTTTGATGCACCAATTCCTAGCCGATGAGATCTTAATTCATACTAAAAACTCTTGTGGAATAAGAAATATATTTGAAATTCAATTTCAATCAAAAATTCATAAGAATTACAAAAAAGATAATCTTCATCCAGTCACATCATTCCTTCCTTTTTCGCCATTAGATCCGATTACATTATTATTTACGAGAATGGTCTCAAAACTAGCCGACCTGGCGTACCATCTATACGTAGTAGTAGTTTGAAAAAAAATATTTTGGTAAAAAGTGGCAACCTTATAAACCATAAGGAATAAGTTTCAAGGCGCCACGTTGTTTATTATTTTTATTCGAGCCATCAAAAGTAAACGATTTCAGTGAATTTATCAACGTGGAACGAATTGATCACTGTTTAAAAGGTCTGTCCAACCAATATTTAAGCCGATCTAGCTAGAGTCCTACCCTGGGGGACTCTGCTCCTTCGTTCAGGAGTGTAAAATATTGGATAGCAGAGTTTAAACGAGGCCGTACGTGGTGCCAAGACGAACACCATGGTGGTCGACCAATTAAGGTGTCCACGCCAGACACTTTTAAGAAAATATTGTATAATCGTCGGCTGAAGTTGACTGAGCGTGAGCTAGGCATTCCAAAAAGTGCTGTACATCGTATGTTGACCAAAGATTTGAAGATGAGAAAGCTGGGCGTAAGATGGGTGCCGCGCTCGCTTTCAATAGAGCAAAAACAACATCGTTACTTTATGCATCGAATTATAACCGTGGATGAGACATGACTGCACCACTTCAAACTAGAGACAATGGAACAATTAAAGCAGTGGACTGGAATGGGGGAATCGTGCCCAAAGGAGGCGAAGGTGGCTCCATCTGCAGGCAATGTCATGGCGTCTGTTTTTTTTTTGATGCGACTGGGATTATTGTTATTGATTACCTTCAGAAAGGAAAAACCACTAACGGCGAATATTATGATAATTTATTGCAGGGTTTAGGTGATGAACTTGTGGAAAAAAGTCCGTATTTGGCGAAAAAGAAAGTGTTGCTTCATCAAGACAAGGCTACAGCGATGGCCAAAGTTAATAAATTAAAGTTTGAATTGCTCCATCAGGCATCTTATTCGGCAGATTTAGTTCCCTCGGAGTATTTTATATTTCCAAACTTGAAAAAATGGCTCGGTGGTAAAAGATTTGGCAACAATGAACAGGTGGAGTCTGCGGTTGATGGCTATTTTAAGGAGTTTGACAGTTTTTACTATAGTCAGGTTATAGCAGCTTTTGAATATCGCTGGAAACAGTGTATCGAACTAAAGGGAGATTATGTTGAAAAATAAAGAAGATTTTTCCCAACTTTTTTGTGTCTTCTTTGTTAGATCGGCTAATCTTTTGTCCTCAATAGTTTTGAGTTCAAACTGATAAAACAGATTTTATGGTCGGGCCATACATTTTTAAGACCCATTTTCTACAGCGTAATTTTTTTTTAAACAGGTTATTTACTTCGGTTAATGTACTTCAAGATCCGGATAATATTTTAGTACTTGTGAATTAGTTTTTCAAGTCATAAAAATTCAAAAAAAAATTATTTTGATTCGTTTCAGATAGTAATATTTAATATATAATAATAAAATAAATAATAATTTTATATAAATAATTCATGCAAATGCAAAATAACTGATGGTTACGGATCGAAATGTGATTTTTCCACTGCAGTCCCCAAATTTACAGAATGCAGTTAGTTAAATTTTGAAAATTTCAGAATAATCAACAAGATAGTCATCGTCTCTCCGTCTCTGGTATTATGCAATTTGTATGGGAGTTACAAATTGCATAATACAGGGTTATCCATTCAGTGGTTTCAAAACAGCCGGTCTTGCAAGGCTATCAGCTGTTAAATAACTGTCATCTGTGTGTTATTTATTTAGTGAAAGGTTTGCCATTTACGAATATGAATCGTTTAACAACCGAAGAACACGTTAGAAAACTTTCTACAAAATTGCTGATTTAAATGTGGGCATTTTTCGAGCATTGCGGAGTGATCGTAGTTGTCATAATCGACCTACTGTGCAAGAAATTGGCAAAGTTATAAAGAAATTTGAAGAAAACGTTCAATGTATGTAAGAAATTGACAAGATTGTAAAGAAATATGAAGAGAGCGTTCAATGTATGCGCTGACGAAAACATCGTTTCTGTTGGTGAAAGTGTAGCAAACAATCCGAATTTCAATTCAGAGCGCTATGGCCGTATGATAACCGACTTTGTTTTGGTCTGCAATTGAGGATTATGAGCCGAACGATATTTGGTTCAACATGACGGTGCCGCGAACCGATTTCGACTTCATTGCATGAGAAGTTTCCAGAAATCTCAATTTCACGTTTTGGCTACGTCAACTGGCCACCAAGATCATGCGATTTGATGCCATTAATTTTTTTTTTTGCGCATAATCGCCAAATGCGCATTTTCAAAACCAATTTTGCGAAAAATTTGTCGAAAACTACCTCAAAAGGATCCACGTCTGCAACTAACCTTTTAAATGACATTATATAATAATTTCTACAAAATGGCAAGGTCCAAGCACTATAATGAAGTAAAAGTTTCCATCGAAATTATAAAGGGCGTCCCAACAAGAACGTAAGATTTAAATTTGAAATAAAACACAGATATTTAAAAAAAAATGCGAAACTTTATTATATCATAAAGTAGACAGAATGAGGTTATGTATGGAGCAACACATCGGGCAAATGGCCGCTGCGGCTTTGGTGGCACACACGCGATCTTTTAATGAAATTTGCAATGACCGTTTTGCATAAATGCTGCAGTATTTCATTAATGCAGCGTCCAATTTCCTCTTTTAAGACTTGAGTCGTCGTCGACTTATTCGCGTAAACAATCGACTTCAAAACACCCTAAAGAAAAAAGTCTAATGGTGTTAAATCGCACGATCTAGGCGGCCAATTCTGGTCACCAAAATGCGAAATAACACGACCGGAAAATGACTGGTGCAGCAATTGAATTGTTTCTCAGGCTGTATGACATGTGGCGCCGTCTTGTTGAAACCACATAACCTCCACATTGATTTCTTCAATTCTAGGCACGAAAAAACTGGTTATCATTTCACGATACCGAACACCATTGACTGTTTTTTTAAATCTTGCGTTCTTGTTGGGACGCCCTTATTATTATCTTTATATGTGTTAAAGTAAAGTTAAATAACTTTACTTTTGAAACCGAAAATGGATAACGCGGTATTACCCACATATTCCTAAATTCATATTTTGCATGCAATTCCACTAAATGCAGTATAACTTACGTCACATCAACCATTTGGCAATCTTAGGTCTACGAATGAAAATGACAAAATTTTTGTTCAAGAATCTAATAAATCACAATGTTGATTTTGGTACTCATTACACTTTTGCACCAACGCTTATTGATGTTGAGTGAAGATATACGTAAGTCAGTTCACCTGAATGAAATTTCTGTCCTTTGTGCACCTTCCAATAATACAGGGTGGGCCATATGAGTGTTGGCGATTTAATTCTTCAATTTCTCGGTAACGCGCGGCGCGGGGTGGCGGGGGGATATGTTGTTCGCTGCGCCGCTTCCTGGAAATTTAGTCGCCATGGAGCCGTACACGGGAGTGCAGCGTGCATTTTGTGTCCGAGCGTATTACGAAAACAATAAATCAGTGATTACTGCACGACGTTTGTATCGGCATGAACACAGTTTACACGATTTAAGTGAAGTTCCAAGCGCCAATGTGATACGAAAATGGATCAGAATGTTCGAAACAACCGGCTCATCAGTACCAATTACGGTTCGTGATCGCCCAGTTTCTGCAAGATCAGCCGACATTGTGGAGCGTGTTCGTGTTTCAGTTCAGCGAAATCCGCAACAGTCAACACGTAAGAGAAGTCAGTCTTTGGATGTCAAAAGAACAACTTTACGACGAATTTTGAAACGTGATTTGCATTTGAAGGCTTATAAGATTCAGATATTTCAAGAATTAAAACCCGATGATGCCAATAACCGACTTAACTTTGTCAATTTAATGCTAGAGTGGCCAAGCAGACGAGGAAAACCATTTGGACAACATTATTTTTAAGTTTTAAAAATTCCCATGCTTCTACTTTTTAAAAATACAAATATATTTTTTTATGTTTCGTAGTTTTTTTTAATTGAATATTTAAACCGCCAACACCCTTATGGCCCACCCTGTACAAGACATTTTATCTCCATTCGAAGTCGAAGTATCCTAATGTATACTACATAAGGAATACGAATATTGTTTAACGTCAATTTCTTTCATTGCATTTTATTGCAAACCATTTGCCAAATTTTTTCAAGTTTTTGGAAATTGGTAACCGGTCGAATCTAAAATGTTCGGTAAAGATACGAAAGAAAACTATTTGTGCCTGCGCTAAAGGACAAGTGTAATCAAATAACGCTTGAACTTTGTTCGGTATTTGAGTATTGAAACACACATTTTATGTTTAGTCTCAAAGTCTGAAATTACATTTATTTTCTTCATTTAGATTCTTTTTATTACAATTCTATAGAAACTAATACTAGCAGTGCCTTTATATAGAGAAAAACTCAAGCACACATACATATATATATTTACTCTTATACATATATATGTAATTGTATTCAAATGCAGTTCAATTTGCTAACAACATGTGAGGCAAAGCCGCAATTACTCCTGAAAGAAAATCGATATTTATAGTTGTCTTATTTTTTCTTTTGTAATTTAAATAACAAAAAAGTAATTGAAGATAATCTGTTTTCCTTCTTTTTTTCTGTTTTTGTTCGTTGAGGTATGATAAATATTTAATACACTTATTTAAGTATGTGTGCGGAAACTAATTTGTATACAGTGTGTGGAAAAAAATGTGTGATCGCTCTCAGATAGCGACTTGTATGTATTTTGAATTATTTTCAATAAATTTCGCTCAACTTTTCACCATTTATTTTAAAATTACCAATAACGATTTTCTTAAGATCCAAAATGTCACGGATTTTAGTCATGAAATAACATTTCGAAAGGAATCAGAAATTCAAGCCTTTCTACACTAAATAAAAAGAGACTGTTTACTACAGAATATAACAAGGAATGTAGTAGAAGTATGTCTTAAGAGAGATGTTATTACTTTATGGTAACTTTTCAATGCTTCTGAAGCAGTGCTCATGAAGTAATGAATATATGATTTTATAATGAATTTGTGATAAAACGGATCCAAACCACTAACAAATATGTGAGAAGTTTAATGCTATTACCATTATTTCGGCATTCACGAAAATCTTAAAAAAAATTTTTTGTAATTTGAAATTATTTGTATCAAAGGCATCGCATTAAAACTAAACATTATTGAAATCAATGAAAAATTCATTTTATTTGTTGAATATTACGAGCCCAAACCACTATTAATTCGTACAGCAATCACTTTTATGCCAATGTAAAATGTAAAGGTACATATTTTATGAAATGATATTGACAACAACATTAAATTTATACTTTTATGAAAGCTTGTTTTATTATCTCTAATTTCATATATAAATATATGAACATATCATGATAAAAAGTTTTGAAAACAGAAATTTACGGGAAGTCCATTTATTTTAATGGAAAAAATTTGACCACTATTAATTCGTACAGTGTATAAATTCAGCTGAAAACAACTCTGAAAATCAAAATGTCAACAAATAATGAAAATTTACCGTTTTATTAGAGCAAAGAAATGCAATGGAACAACAATACCACAACAATACGATTTTCTTCACAAACTGGCTTACCAGGTGCCATCGTTGAACAATTAGTCACAATTAGAAAGAAAAAACGTGAAGAAAATCGATTATTAATTGTTGATAAAGTCAAATCGGGAAAAAGCTATAGCGAAATATCGGTTGAATTAAAGCTTCCCAGATCAACAGTACCAAGTATTGTTCAAAAATACAAAAAAGATAGGAATTGTAGCAACACCGTAGCAAACAGGGGCCGGTTCTCCAAAATAACGATGCGCGACAAAAGAGCTTTAGCAGTTATACTTAAAGAATATCGTCGAGGCACTGTTAGAGACATAGCTTCAGAGTGGTCAGAAAGAGTTGGAAAAACCATTTAACGTGAATGGACCCGTCGGCAAATGAAAAATATAGGTTACGGTTTTTATAAAGTAAGTTTAACATTCTACTACTGGTGATACGAAAAACATTTATTGAAACTTGAATTTTTTAGGCAAAAGAAAAGCCCTTACTTACTGTCCTTCAAATGAAAAAAACGTCTATTATGGGCAAAAGAAAGACGTTCTTGGGTACAAAGGCAATGGGACACCATTATATTTAGCGACGAATCGAAGTTTGACGTATGCGTCGGTGATGCCAGAAAAAGGGTGATTCGTACAAGCACAGAGGCATACCATTAAGACTGCTTAAAGCGTACTGTAGAGTTTCCAGCTAGTATTATGGTGTGGGGATGTATGTCCTCAAAGGGTGTCGGTCAGCTACACTTTATTGATGGAACGGTAAATGCAGAAAAATATATTAATATATTGCAAGAACATCTCATTGCGTCAGTATCAAAGCTAGCTGACTGTGGCGAATATGTATTTCAACAAGACGGTGCATTATCCCATACAGCTAAAAGAACAAAAAAAAATGGCTAGAAGAAAATGGTATTAGTGTTCTGCCCTGGCCATCATCTAGTCCGGACTTTAACCCCATCGAAAACATGTGGGCACTAATGAAAAGGAGGTTAAGAAATGACCCACAACGCACTCTTAATGGATTGAAAGCCAAAATTACGGAAATTTGGGACTCTATAACCCCTGAAGAGTGTACAAAATTAGTAGATACAATGCCAAAGCGATTGGAAGCAGTTTTAAAAAGCAAAGGAGGCGTGTCACAGTTTTAAAATATAAAATTTTCCACTGTACGAATTAATAGTGGTCAAATTTTTTTCATTAAAATAAATGGACTTCCCGTAAATTTCTGTTTTCAAAACTTTTTATCAAGATATGTTCATATATTTATATATGAAATTAAAGATAATAAAACAAGCTTTCATAAAAGTACAAATTTAATGTTGTTGTCAATATTATTTCACAAAATATGTACCTTCACATTTTACATTGGCATAAAAGTGCTTGCTGTACGAATTAATAGTGGTTTGGGCTCGTATATCTATATTATTTGCAACTAATCGTTCTTACTTTTATCATCGTAAAAACCGGATATCATTATACGGTTGACGCGCTATCAGACCACACGTCGAAAAAAAAAAAAATTTCCACTTATAGAAACATTTGACTATTTTTGTATTGGGATTTATCTAAATCTACCAAAATTCGTGTAGAACTCCCTTCCGAACTGCTCATTTAGAACGGATTAAACTACTATATTAACGACAAATTTGATTCGATTTCAATTCTATTATCCTCACTAAAATTAAACCCGGGTATACTCAGACCCCACATATATATTTGTTTGTCCAAACGTCTTATATTTCACATATTTTAGAGGCAAACGGAATGTGGAATACATTGAAATCAGCGTTTTGGAGAAATTTTGCTACAAAGCCTCTATAATAAGCATGACTGTGTGACATTTTGCTAAACTCTCCTAACACCTCGAACTAACATGTTTGTGGCTACTACATTCACCAGCCACCCTTTAAGATAGGAAATGTGGAAAATCTAATTTGTGTTTGCTGATTGTAACTTATTAGACCATCCAGGACATTTTGCAGTATTTTCCTACACTAGAGCAAGTATTATCTGTTATCGTCACCATCTGACATCTGTCCGTTAAATTGGGAAAATTACTAGTTTGGTTAACCTAAATAGAAAGCTGAATCCTATTCGTTTTCGCTAGGTAAGTACGAGGACGGTCCCAAAACTAGCCAACCTAACAAAGAAGACAACAAAGTTCCGAAACATTTTCTTTATTTGTCAACTTTTTCCAGCAATATTCAGTAGCTTCTACACCCAGTTTATAATAAGACCTGTCGAGTTCCCTAAACTAGCCACAAACAGCAGAAGGCTTTTACGATCTAGCCCTTTTTTCAAGTTTGGGAACAGAAAATAGTCTAAGTGAGCTAAATCTGGCGAATAAGGTGCGTGATGAAGCGATTCGAACTTTAATTCATTAACTTTGGCCATTGCAATAGTGGATGTGTGAATTGGACCATTGCCTTGATAAAACAACACTTTAAATTTCGCCAATTCGCCAATACAATTATTGTAAGCTAAAGAAAACTAAACTAAACTAAACTAACTAAAGAAAATATGAAAAAAGGAAAATACTATATATTACCGGCAAAGTTGCTGGTATCAAAATCAGTCATTTTTACAGCACAACTCGCACGATATCGTATATTAAATCCTAAATTTACTTGTATAATTTCTCAACTCTGAGAAATTATGCAATTATTTTAAACCCACCAATTCTTTAGCCCAGAACTTACTGCCCGTTACATAAGAATTGGCCTAAAGTTTGGTCTAAGAATGGGGATTCACAGCATTGCCAGGCGTATTCTAATATCTCCCTTACAAATGGATGGTTTGATTGACATAGTCTTAGCTTCATATATTACAAGCAGTTGTGCATAATTTGGACAAATTTGGGCCACACCATGCGCTTGATAAATCTAGCTAGTACAATGAAAATGTACTACATTAATAGCTGTTATTGGTTGGATTAAATTGTAATACTTGGTGATATGCAAAACAAAAAATCTAACGAAACTACCCGCCTTTTCTGGTACCTTCGACACAAACTTTCTAATTTAACCTAAATTTTCTTAGGTTCATATCTTTCATTCTATGGCAGTAAAAGTCCTCACACAAAAATTATCAATAAATCAATAGCTTCTCTATAATTTCGAAGAGAAAGGCTTTAAGTCAGAAGTAGGCTGTAATAATTATAATTCATAATTGTGAAGTTTAGTAAGTTATAACTTTGCTTATGTTAGTAAGAATCTAGCGATGTAGCCGTGCACTTTTGCACCAACGTGTGAAGATATATTTAAGTCAGTTGACCTATCTAAAATTTCTGTTCTGGTTAAGAGAGAATGGATGTGCAATAAACGAGTTTTTCACACTGAATATGTGATAAAAATTAATGATAATTCAGAGAATTTCCAAACTACCTGTTAAATGTTATGGTCATGAACTTTGTATGATCAATTTTTTTTTTTCCAAAAGAAGACAGCAATTCAAATGGTTTGCCTTCAAAAATCTTTAATTTTGAGCTTGAAACTTTTTTGCTGAGATTCCTTTATGCTCCTGAGAAATAAGTAAAAGTCTCGACGTCAATTCAATTACGTAATCAAAAAGTTTTATAAATTTAATCTCTCACTGTTTAAATGAATGTTTGTGTCTGAAATTCGCCGTAAATTAAATTGAATGTTAAATTATTGTCTGATTGTGTAGACGACACACATTTGTCATGCTAAATAGATATAAACGTTATATGAATATACATATATGGATCCGTGTATACATTTATAAGCTCGTTATATACATATTATTCTTTTGTGGTTTCTACAGAGAATTTTGTGCTGACAATTTATTTAATATATTATTTTCACAATTTAGAGAATATTGAATATTTAGTGCTAAAATACGGTAGGTAGGAGGCGGTCCAAATCAGGTGAAATTAATTAATCGATTTTTAAAATAAAATGTGGTGTCACCTAAAATGCCAAATGGGATAACTACACATTTCGGTATTTTATAGAGGAGAGCTAAAAACGTTATAAAATAATATTTTAATTCTCATCACATTTAGAATACAATGAAATACTTTTCTGTGACATTAAATTGGCCACAAATCGATGGTCTCAAAAAACGGTAGTAACTTTTTCAAAAGAAATTGTGGTTAGTGGCGATTGTGGTGCATTAAATAAATTAACTTATAGTTATGTCATTTTAAATTTCAGTCACTAAAATTTTGGACGTGAAAGTCTAAAATTTTGGATGGGCCTGAAATTTAGTGCAGCAGTTTGAACTTTCAGCACGGATTAATGTGAATTTGCAAACTTGATTTTGTACAAAGAAAAACTGCAGAAGAGGAGAAGGATATCAAAGAATAGCAATATTAACGCTTTATTGAAGAATGTTAGCAAAATTATTAGAATAGCCCATAAAATATCAGGAGATAATTAAAGGGTGTCCCACCAAGAACGCAAGATTTAAAAGATTGATGCAGCAATTGAATTGTTTCATTGGCTGTATGATATGTGGCACCGTCTTGTTGAAACCACACTCATTTTTTTCAATTCTAGGCACGAAAAAACTGATTATCATTTCACGATACCGAACACCATTGACTGTTTGCGCTTGACATGCCTCACTTTCATAAGAAAAAAGGTCCAATGATTCCTCCAGCCCAAAATCCACACCACACGGTGACACGTTGAGGATGCATTTGCTTCTCGTGAATCACTCGAGGATTTTCCTCATCCCAAATGCGACAATTCTGCCTATTGACGAAGCCATCAAGATGGAAATGGGCTTCGTCACTGAAGATGATTTTATCGGCAAAATCAGCATTTTCATGTTGTCTCTCCGATACCTAATTAACGAACTCCCCTCGCTGTCCATGGTCAGCTGGCTTCAGTTCCTGAGTCAATTGAACTTTGTATGCATGAAGATGCAAATCTTTTGTCAAAATTCGCTGCATAGTGGATTTGGAGACACCAACTTGCTGAGCTTGGTGTCGAATTGAGGTGGATGGAGTTTGAGCGAAATCATCACGTACAGCTGCGCCATTTTCGGTCGATCGACCTGGCGGAAGGCGCGTTGTAGGAAAAATGGCTGCTGAAGTCAGCCGAACAAAAAAGTCTGTTTATGAAGAAAACGAACCAAATGAAAGAACTTGACAGAAGTGGCTTAAAGGATTTTCCACGGGCGACTTCCCCGTAACGAACGCTCCCAGATTAAGTCGAGCAAAATAAATTGTTTCAGAGGAGGTGAGAGGGATTTAATTATTGTTAATCCCCGTGCAACAGTTGGGTAAATAGCTGAAATAACCAAAACAAAAAAAAAAAAAAAGACGGGGTTATAAAAGAGCTCGGATTTGTGAGCAACCTCGATAGACAAATAAATAGAATATCGATTTTGAAAATAAATCTTATAATATATTTAAAACATAATCTTCAGATGCTTCTAAATAATTTGTTTATTTCAGATTTATGGAAATGTGCAAAGGTTTGAAAATTATAAAATTTATATATTAAATTTTAACAGTAATGCCTTTATGGCGCTGAAGCCTCTTTTCACACGATTGCACAGCAAGAGAATTACGTAAAATACAAACAAGAAAAAGGCGATGGCGCATTAATTGTAAATATTAATAGTAACGTTTTTAATATAGGTTCTAATGTTTTTGAACTGAAGAAAACAATTCCTAGGTATAAGGATAAGTAATTGACCTAGATGGAGATTTGTTTGCCGGCATTAGCAATTAGACTTGAAACAGTTAATCTTAAATTAACCCAAAAAAATTATAGTTTAATAACTAGGCAAATTGCAGTTTCGGAATCACCTAATGTATGTCGTAGACTTTGACGAGGAGTTCGAGCCTCGATACTCGTAAAAGTTCATCCTTTTTGATTTTTGTTGCTAATGTGCAATTTCTCTGTTGTATTTCGCGTTGAGTGTTGAGTGTTACAGATATCACAATGACACATTTCATATGATATAAAATGGCGAAAGCAATCTGTCATATTGTGGCTTTTGTGTCAGAATCAATATTTTTTATTTATTGTATTTATTTCATTAAGATTGTAATACTACAAATAATATTGATTGATCTGGCATATTGTGTACTAGTTAATTGAAACGTATTTCAAGTTTATCATATAAGAACTTTCAGATTATATTTAGTTCTTAGTAGATTTGTTTGCAATTTCATTGCAGTTCGAATCTAACTGAGATTCACTTACTCTAATGCACAATTATAACACAAAATCGTCATTTAATATGTGTGATATAATTCTTATCTTGTATTTCCTTGTATATCCTAAAAGGACCTCAGAACTATTGTTCTATAGTCATTTCATATTACGTTTTCTGATAGAAAAAAAGGTTATGCAATTATATTTTATAAAGAACAACAAGAAAGTTTGTAATGTTCAATTTTCATTCATGTATTCTCTGTATTAATACCGTATTAATATCCGACAGCTTGACTGTCAGAAAATATGGTGAGGATGTTATACCTCAGCCATTCTGCCACTTCCTTAATGGCTAAAATCTCTGCTGATGAACACTACAGTAATTAGGTAGCCTTCTTGCTATGCTTAGTCCCAGGTCTTTGGAGTAGACCCCGAAACCTACCTGATCATTTAATTTTGAGCCATCAGTGTAGAAGTCGACATACAGTCTTACATTTCAATGTATCTCTATATATGTAGTATAAGTATATGGTACTTCTTGTCGAACAGTGATTCAGCCTGAGTGTAGTCAGTAGTGCCTGTTATGTCAGGCACCATGTTGAGGATCACACTTTGATCATAACCACTGTTTGACCACTGTGACAGCTCTCTTTGTCTTAACGCCACAGCTGCGGCATTCTGCTTACTGATTATGTCCAGGGATAGTAAATGCAAAATTACATTTAGTGCATCGGATCGAGTGGTGCGGAGCGCACCTGTGATGCACAGACTAGCCATCCTTTGGACCTTGTCCGGTATCTTACGGTATGTGAACTTCTCAAGAGCCTTCCACCAGA
The DNA here is from genome assembly GCA_019455685.1 of Philornis downsi. NCBI lineage: Eukaryota > Metazoa > Arthropoda > Insecta > Diptera > Muscidae > Philornis > Philornis downsi. Next base: position 2,931 of record JAHXMU010030522.1, on the reverse strand, counting down.
CGGTAACATCATACAACATTATCGGTCTTACTACTGCAGTATACAAACAGGGAACAATGCGAGGCCTTAATCCCCATTGTTTCCCTATTGGCCTCTTGGGTGTATATAGCGCCACTGTGGCTTTTTTCGCTCTGTCCAGGATGTTGAGTTTGAAATTCAGCTTCTTGTCCAATAATACACCAAGATATTTTGCACAGTCCGCGAAAGGAATTTTAGTATTAACCAGGGATGTGGAATCCACAGGTGGAATCCTGTATCTCCTGGTGAACAGAACTACTTCGGTCTTATTTGCATTTACTCCGAGACCGTTTTCCCCCGCCCACTTCGTTACAGTGAGAAGGATGTCTCTGGAGCATGTCTCTGAGTGTTTCCAAAAACTTCTCCCTAACTGCTATCGTCACATCATCCGTATGTGCGACAACTTTGACACCAGCCTCCTCTAAAGAGAGCAGTATACTGTTCAGAGCGAGGTTCCATAGTAGGGGGATAGAACACCCCTATGGGGTGTTACCCAACTGACAAATCTGTACAGGTCCGACGACCCTAATCTAGCCCTGATACGTCTTTTCGTAAGAAGATCGCACATTAGCCTCCTAATACTGATGTCTACTTCCAGGTTGGACGGTGCTGCAACTATCGTATCAGGAGAAACGTTATTGGACGCCCTTTCCATATCTAGAAAGGCTACCAAAGTATACTACTTGATGGCGAGTGAACCTTTGATGAATTAATGTTGGAAAAAATAGTGGATTTTTTTAGTGTTTAAAGGTTCATAATTTTTTTTTTTTTTTTCGAAAAAATCTCTTACAACTGAATCGATTCAACCTAACGATATGCGTTATATAATTTCTTTACATACAAGTCAATATTTTCTATGTAATTACCGAAACTATTTGAAAATGTGGGAAATCTGTAACATACCGTCTTTAAGCGCACTTTAATTAATCAATAATTATCCTTCACACGTTAAGAGTTGTTACTGGTAGATGATGAATATTTATCATTCATTTATGTTGCGTTGGCAGCACAAGTGGTGCGACCTTGACAACGTTTAATATTTAACTTTCTTTTAGTTATCAGTCTTCGCATCCTTTTCTTCTTTTGTTTGCGATTCATTAAGTGTTACACATTTTATGAAAATATTTTGGGCAAATATTCATCTCAGTCACCTGGTAGTATTTAGCATTTCTATATAAATTGACTCTTCTAATGGCAATGATGACGTAGCTATCTCTGCTGGTGCCTTTAGGTGTTAATGGATATTGTATGCCGAGTAAAAGCAATAACAATAAAAATAAGAATTATATGATTTTAATAGGAAATACGCAAATTCAATTAAGCACTTTATCACCCTCACACATACACATCAGGTCTGTACTCATCTTCTAAAAGTGTAAATGCATTTAATTTAGCACTTTCAGCTATTTTAGCAATCGTTAGCAAATTATGATTGAATGTCTTTAGATGACGAGGTAATGAATATCTGTCATAATATTCGTCTGCGTTTCAGTAAGTCCGTCTTTGCTCAGTAATTGTGCCATTTATTGCACTGTATTTATTCAATCAATGGCACAAGTGCTAAGCGAAGGCGGATTTTCTGAGAAAAATTTACGCAATCTTTATATATATAATTCTACTGTACGAGAGTTGTCAGTGAACTCCTCCTAAACGGCTGGACCGCTTTGCATAAATTTTTGTATATGCGTCTGGGCGGTGCCCGGGATGGTTTAGATTTACAATTCGGTCCAATTGGCCAAAGGGGCGTGGTACCTCCCATACAAACAAAAAATTAAAAATCAATTATTTCTGCTCCTGCTTACGGTATTTGAACAAAATTTGGTACATCGGTTTGGTATACATATCTTAAGTGCTGCTGCAGATATGGGCGGGACTGGACAATGGGGAGTGATACCTCCTATACAAACCACAAATTAAAAAGCAATTATTTCTGCTCCTGCTAACGGTATTTTAACAAAATTTTGTTTAACATCGAAACATTTCCAATAAAAATAAAATTTGAAGGCAAAGCAACGTTTGCCGGGTCGGTAGTATTATATAAGGAATGTTATTGAGTATTTGAATATAACATTTGGATGATATGCAGAGCGCTAAATTTATAATTGAGGGTACTTTTAAGAATAAAAAAAATATAAAAAAATAGCAAAAAAATATATAAAGTTTTTATAATTTAAATGACTTTTAACATTAACAAAAAACAAAAAATATGAAGTTTTTCTCACAAATCAGCATGACATTAAAGTCATTATTTAGTATAATTAAATTAATAGACCAAATATGCTTCTCTTTTGTTCAGTAACTTGTTGTCATTTTGAAAGTAATTCTATTATCCATTATCTGACAAAAAAAACTGAGATAGTCGATCTTCACAAGATTCTTTTGAGCCAAATTTTTCATCAGCAAAATCATTTGGCATAAACAGGAAAACGTGGTAATCACTTAGTGCCGAATTCTGACTATAAAATAGATGCATAATTTCCCATCAAGCTGTCGGAGTTTCTGGCGAGCAGAATAGATAATTTTATTACAAAACTCATTCGAACATCGCACAATGATGTACTCGATATAAGGAAAACAATCTAATTAATGCGCCCTATTATACAAATACAGCCTATATAGAGAATGCAATTCAAAAAGGATTTGTACCACTAGAAACTTTCTTATATCTAGATAGTCGAAAGGCTATACAAAACGATGATGGTGTTCCAATTTTCTACCATCATTCTCGGAGGGCTACAACAAAGGCAATAAATATCAGCGCAGTTAGTGATATACTGGGGGATCACTTTATATAAATACGCATTTTTCGTGAATTTTCCTTTTTACAATTTTCCTCTTTTACCCCCACTCGATATAAACGCAATGTTTTTTTTTTTCTCCTCTTTAATTTTTCATTACATTACTTATATCATA
>JAHXMU010030521.1:0-16943 GCA_019455685.1 Philornis downsi | reverse complement strand
CGATCACCAGTGACGGTTTCACTTTCTTTTAGTAGCTCGTAAAAAAAACACCGACCTTGTCCCACCAAATACAGAGCATAACCTTCGTGGCGTGAACATTTGGCCGAGGCGACAATGTAGAAGCATGACTGACCAGCCTCCATGACTTCCTTTTCTTTGGATTGCTGTAATGAATCCATTTTTCATTGCCTGTTACAATACGATGAAGAAACCCCTTCCTTTTTTTTGTCGCTAAAGCAGTTGTTCACAGGCGAAAAAGGACGTTTAACGTTCCTTGGCTTCAACCCATAAGGAACTCAAGTTCCTTGCTTTTGAATCATTCCCAACGCAGGCAATCGCTTGGAAATGGCTTGGCGGGTAACTCCTAATACTGAAGCAAGCTCTACCTGCATATGACATGGATCTCCGTCAAGCAATGCCGTTAATTCGGTGTCTTCGAAGGGTTTTCGCCTTCCTTTACGCGAACGGTCAACATCGAAATCACCGTCCATAAAGCAGCATCTCGTAAAGGGTTTGAAGCTCTTAATGAGCTTCAGCCGCCGTTTTCTTCAATTGAAACAAGAAAATCAATACTTCCCGCATATGAAGATTATTTGGCACAAAATCATGCATATTCACACAACCAAAAAAATATGACGTCCAAAGAAAATCACTATTGTATCGAGACGGTATGTTTACCATATGCCTAAGCTTGGCTTATAACGTTTGGGTTATGGCAAAATCGACTAGCACTTGCTGCTGGCACCATCTATTGGCAAGCAGCGGGAACTTAGTTGCGCATCTAAATGTACCGTATTTATATATACAGGATGGCGCACCAATTGCACTACAATAAGAAATTCAAATAGCTTATATTTTAATCAATGTATCTCATTTATTTTCCTTTTTAATGCATAGAAAATTCAATTTTATTTTCTATAACTAATGATAGACTGTAAATGACCTCCATGCTATATTCTCATTCATGCATATGCGACACCTGACCAAAAAGTTATTCGTTACGGTCTGAAGGGTTGAAGTCGGAATCTCCTGAATTACTGTTTTAATGGACAGCTTTAATTCAGTCAAAATCCTTGGCTTCGCTTTGTCCACCTCTTGCTTGCCGTGCGAGTAATCCCATAAAAAAAAGTCTGGTGCTGTCAGGTCAGGCTATCTTGGGGACCAGCGGAAAGTAGAGTTTCTGAATATTAATTTGTTTGGGAGTTTTCGATGGAGCTCGGCCATAATCGGTCTGGCTGTGTGTGCATTTGCTCCACCTTGCTGGAACCAAATGCTGTTGAAACGAATACGTTCCACGCAGTGATTGCCAAAAAAAAACTCCTTTAACTCCTTTGTGCGTCACTCTGTGCGCCGGAATTTGTTGCGTACGTAGTCTTCTTCTTACAAAGCTTCTCGAGATAATATTTGTCTTTATTTGCATTTATTTGCAACTCCAAAACCTACCAAAGACGCTGTAACAAAAATGTTTATACGCAAATTTGCTGTAAGAAAATCTAACTTTTTCAAAAAAAGTCTGTCTGCTTATAGCTTGTTTGAAAGTTCGATTCACATAGACCGCTTTTAAAATTAATGAATTTGTAAATATGTTTAATTACACCATTTTTAAAAGTGGTCTAATGGCCTAATTGCATGTTACTTTACATTACATTAATGTACTTAATTAAAAACTACCAAGAAAATTTAGTAATCATCTTTACGCAATAAATAGCATTGTTTAATCGTAAAAATTCCAAAATCTGATAGAACTTTTGTTGGTACACGGTGGCGCAATAGAACGTGCATATGGCATCATCTTTTTTTGCGGGGTAGAAAAGGCGCGGGCGTGGGGGCGCCTACATCGTTGGGTTGGCGGGCTCATGGAGTTTTAGTCGCTATGAATCACTTCGACGGGAAGCGTCGCGCATTTTGCGTGCGCGCATTTTACGAGAACTCTCGTTCATATATTGCTACTAGGTGACTATATTGTGCTGAATATGGACTACGGCGAATTAGTGAAGCTCCGAGTGCTAATTTAATTAAAATATGGGTGAAGCGTTTTGAAGAGACCGGTTCAACATTTAAGCCACAAGCAAATGGTCGCCCAATAACATCTAGGACCGAAGACAATGTTGAGAGAGTTATGGAGTCAGTACGAGGAAATCCACAAATGTCGACTCGCAAGAGATCGTCTGTCTTACAATTATCGCGAAGAAGTTTGCAACGAATTTTAACATTGGATCTTAAATTGCATCCTTATAAGCTGCAATTAACACAAGAATTGAAAGAGTCTGACTTCATAGCAAGGCTTGCATTTGCTAATGAAATGCTTAATCGATTTTCCAATTTTGACAATATCCTTTCCTCTGGCGAGGCTCATTTCCTTATGAATGGGTTCGTAAACCGAGGTTAATACGGAACGCTATGTTGAAATGTTGGACGGATTTTTGGCTCCAGAAGTTGAAAGTTCAAGAATAGTGAATTCCAGAACTTGGTTCCAACAAGATGGAGCTACCTGTCACACATCAAATGACTCCATGGCGGTGGTGAAGCAGATGTTCCCTGGCAGACTTATTTCGAGAAGAGGTGATATCCCATGGCCCCCACGTAGTCCAGACTTGATGCCTCTTGACTTTTTTTTGTGGGGATACCTCAAACACAAAGTTTACAGTAATAATCTAAAAAACATCGTTCAGCTCAAGGAGAATATCCGTGCTGAAATGGCAGCCATTACACCAGTATTACTGAAGAAAGTTTTCAATAATTTTCGTTTGCGGTTAGAGGAGTGCCGTCGTAGAGAGGGTCACCATTTATATGATGTTATTTTTAAAAAATAAACTCCATTTATTACTCTACAATGCCTTAGATTTATTTTAATCATACCTTTTGTATTTATTTTTTAATCTATTTTGTAAATAATCACGTTGTATTGCGCCACCCTGTAGTATTTCTTGGATAAATCTAAAAGTAAATTTCACTTCCTAAATTAGTATTATATTATTATGCTTGAATGACTTATAATGTTCATGTTGAATAGGAGGTGAACGAGTATACGGTAAAAGCACCCGTGTCTTTAAATTTTCCATGCGTCATATAGGGTGGCGCATGAGTAACGCCAAGATTTGATCAGTGAATACATTTTTTGTTTAGTTTTTTTTTTCGTCTCTTTACGGAATTAACTAAAAAATACTTGGGAAATTTATGGTGGAAAGGCTCAGCCCAGAACAAAGAACCAAAGTTGTTCAATTTTACTTTTAAAGTCAGCATTCGATTATTCAGATTATGTCGAAATTTCTTTCATGTTCGAAATGCTCCTAGCGCTTCGACAATTTACCGATTGGTTCAGCGTTTTGGGCAACAAGGGGCTGTCGGTGATCTTCCGCGTACTGGAAGACCTCGTGCAGTTCGAAATGAAGTGAAGATTGCTCGAATGCAAGCAAGTATTGAGGAAAACCCCGAAACTTCCATTAGGCGACGTTCTCAGCAGTTAGAGATGTTTAAGCGATTTTTGCAAATAATTTTATGTATGCTATTTCTTTTCTCATATAAGATGCAATTGGTTCACGAGTTAAAACCAAATGATGCACAAAAACGCATTCAATATAGTCGCCGTTAACGTTACTTATGCGACTCCCTTTAGATCTTTTACTGGTGCGCAAGTTCACTAAAGGTATATTTTGAAAAAGTTGTGGTCCTCTTATTTTTTTTATGAACTATCGGCTTTTTCAAAATCAGTTTTTTAGATAGGTTGTGTAAAATAGTTTTTAACAACGCACCTTATCGTTGCTATCTTGGTGTTACATACAAAACCTCAATTCTTACTTTGAAGTCCACAAAAAAAAAAAAAAAATATTTATCTTTGTCACTTAAACAATAATTTGATGAAATAGATAATATAGTATAGATAGTATTACGTCAGTTCTATTGTGGTAATTAAGTAGAAACTAAATATTATTACATTAAAACCTCTGACTACAAGTACTGATTTTGGGGGAAACATTGAAAATATTTTTTCCCCTCTTTTAACTTATTAGTCTGAAGTGTATTTTTCAAACTTTCCATCTCATTTTATGGCTGCATTAGGCTTTTCTTTAGCCGTTTTAAAGCAAATAAGCAATGCTTTTGATAAGCGATGCAGTCCACTGCCTATCAGTAAATATTCTTTAAAATTGCCTCCATAATATGAGAAAATCCTTCAATATGTCTTGCCATTGGTCTACCATATGCGTTTTTGTAAAATATTGATATTTTATATTCACTATATCTACACAATACAATGCAGTAAATGTTGTCCCCATACAAGATTTATGAGACATCCTCAGGCCATCAATATCGAAAATATTAGCATGATCCTAAACGAGGCATCTGGATTACCGTCATGAAATATTCACCTGCAGTAGTAAATTGCCAAAAAAAAGTCTATTGATTTATTTTGATCTCATATAAACATAAATAAATTAAAAAATTTCAATTAGTGAGTGAAATAAATTGCAAAATCCTTTTATCTCCAATACTAAACAACGAAATATTTATGTGACTTTAGAGACAAACAAAATAAATAAAAAAAATAAAATAAAGTAAATTAAATTTAAGTATTTGCTGCTCTTCATTATTTTTGGTGCATACAAATGCTGTGTGGACATTTTCTTACTTTTTTTCTCCTTCGTTGGTACGGTGGTGGTCCGTTTAGAACTTTTCCAATTTACAAAAGATGCGTGTTTTTGTGCAACAAAGTATACGACGACTGCAGCAAGAAAACAAGAAACTTTAATGGGTACTTCAAAGAGAAGGTCGAACGAGAAATGTGGTACTACTAACTGTTTACTGAGTAATGAAGTGTGACGGGGAAACCAAAGATGCGCATTAACGAAGAACTGATGTACAGGATTGAAGGAGTTTTTTTTGTACTTAAAACTGCGCCGAAGATGTATTTGCTTCAAAAGCATTTGGTTCCAGCAAAACGGAGCAACTTCACATAAAGCAAAACCAATTATGGCGGAGCTCCCTCGAAAATTCCGAAATAAATTAATATCCACAAACTCCACTTTCCGCTGGTCTCCAAGGCCACCCGCTCTGGCTGCATCAGACTTTTTTTTTCACGGGGTTACTTCAAGCAAGAGGTGTACAAAACGAAACCAAGAATTTTGACTGAATTGAAGCTACCCATTAAAACAATAATTGGGGCGATCCCGAATTTAGCCCTTCAGGCCGCAATGAATAATTCTCTGGTCAGGTGCCGCATGTGCCTGAATAAGCATGAAGGTCTATCAAAACCAATTAGTTATTCGTATTAGTTGCGCAAGTAAGCTCCCACTGTTTACCAATAGATGGCGCCAGTTGTAAGTTCTTGTCGATTTTGCCATAACCTTAACGTCATGAGCCAAGCTTAGGCATATGTGATTTTCCTTTGACGCCATATTCTTTTGGTTGTGTGAATATATATGATTTTGTGCCAAATAGTCGTCATATGCGGGTAGTATTGATTTTCTTCTTTCATTGAGAGCTTCAAAAAAACCTCGAGAGCTTGAAACAACGTGTTGAGGTTAATTCCGTCGATTTAAAGTATTCTAAAAAACCATCTTATCAGCCGAACTAGCAGCTCAAATATTTAACGAATCCCTGAACTGAACCAACACAAAATTTTATATGGTTTGCAGCCCTGGTAGAAATACTTAGCATTAATTCACGTCAACCACGACTTAGTTAGAGATATATTATTTAAGTCATGGTTGAAACTATAAATCATGTCAACTATTAGGTGTGCAACTAAGTTCCCGCTGATTGCCAAAAGATGACGCTAGCTTTAAGTTCTAGTCGATTCTGCCACAACCTAAACGTCAGGTAGAGCTTGCTTTAGTATTAGGAGTTACCCGCCAAGCCACTTCCGAGCGACTGCATGCGTTGAGAATGATTCAAAAGTAAGAAACTTGGGTTCCTTATGAGTTGAAGCCAAGAAACGCTGTGCATCGTTTTTTCGCCTGTGACTGTTTTAACGACAAAAAGGAAGGGGGGTTCTACATCGTATTGTAACTGATGATGTAAAATGCCAAAGGGGCTCCCGGTCATGCTTCTATTTCATCACATCGGCCGAATATTCACGCTGCGAAGGTTATACTCTGTATTTGGTGGGACCAGGTCGGTGTTATTTATTACGAGATGTTGAAAGCAAGCAAAACCATTACCGGGGATCGGTATCGACTTCAATTAATGCGAGTGAGGCGATCTCTGCGCGAAAAAGCGCCCACTATACGCGGAGAGGGCACGGCCTCATGTGGCCAAGCCCGCTAAAATCTACCTGGAAACGCTGAAATGGGAAGTTTTACCCCATCCGCCATATTCTTCAGATATTGGGCCGTCCGATTATCACTTGTTCGTTCGATGGAACAACATCAAGGAATGGTTCGATTCGTGGATAGCCTCAAAATAGTTTTACAGTTGCGAAATTCGAGCTTCGTCAGAAAGATGGGGGAAAAATAGTAGCTAGCGATGCGCAGTACTTTCAATGAATAATTTTTAAACATGTTTTCATAATAAACTTGCATTTTTGTAAAAACAAAAAAATTACAACGAGAATATAATTGCGCACCTGATATGTAAAATAAAAATTTTAAAATTTTAAATTTTCTACACAATAAAAAAAAAAATAAATGAAGCAGTTTGATTAAAAAAAAGTTTTTTAAATTTCTTATTGTAGTGCAATTAGACAGCCACCCATTAAAGTTGCTTTCTGGAAAGCTTTAAAATCGGATGGATATGGAAAAAACTTAAAATTCTCTGTTTTTAAATCGTCTCTAGGTCAAACCATTGAAGTGCCCTACTAAATACAATTAGCATTAGTGAAAAATTACGTATAGTTACGTATGATTTATAAAAAATCTACCAAGATTCTAAAATTATCAAATTCGGTCTGTCACAAAAGCCCGTTTGCGGTGCTCGACGTAGTTAGTTGTGTTTTGGGTTTTTTCAATGGATAATATAAAAAAATTTCAATTAAATTATGATGAATCGACTTTATCAGAAACACGTGCATATGAGTGGTACAGTCCATGAAGTGAACCATAAACTCTTCAACTAAAGTTTATATCGATAAAGTGCAAGAAATGGTGACTGAAAATCGATATTTGAGAAAGCCGCTGAACTTTTGCGTCTCACGAATAAATTATCATTTTGCTAAATTTTTTGCTTATAAAATGCGTCACGGTTTGACGAGTTTTGAAAGAACTGTATTTTCTTCAAAAACTCGATAGCATAAAGTGCGCTGAAGATGTCAATTCCAACCCCACACTCATAAAAGGTATTACAACTAGTTATGAGACATAGGTTTACAAGTCTGATATGCAAACCGATAAGCCTCGGAATGGTATCCCCCAACCGATCCGAAACCACAGTCAAAATTCTATCAAAAGTTTAGGTAATGTTGACTGGTTTCTTTGATCATCGCAACGTTACGCACTAAAGGGCATAGAAGGCAATCCATGTTGAAAGATTCGATTCTTTCGAAATTTTACTCTAACTCAACTCCAATTGTTCCTTAGGTAATTGTGTGCTATTAGCGAAACTGAATTCTTTCAAGTGAATCTGGTGGAAATATCTAATCGAGGTCTAAGCTTTAACACGCTCAAAAAATTTCGTTCTGTTTAATCTATGCCCAAACCATTTACTAGACATATCATCCTGCTCTCGTCGCCATGAAAAATACCAAAAACATCCTGGCTACTACAAATGACTTTAGACGGTTTGGTCATTTTGCTAGAAGAAAACTTCAAGTCCTTCAGAGCCACCAGGACAGGAATTGGAAAAAGTACGGATGTGGCAACGAATGAATATTTGTTACAACAACTGTCAAATTGAATTCCGTTCGTGTTAAAATAAGAAAAACTAAGAAAATGTCTTAGACGTTCTTGTACGACTTCTTAGCAATTTCTTATACTATTTTCAGTTCTTTACTACGTTTGTCTTTAGCTAAGCTCTAACCCTTGGCGGCTATTTACTGACTGCCGTCACTTGTTTGTGCTAAAGAGCATAAAACTAAAACCTAATTCCGTCCCTTTATACGTGTTGGGCTAAACTTTTAGTTTCTGGCTAAATTCATTTTAAGTTTTCTCTGCTTTTTCGCCTCTGCGTATGTGCGGTCACATCGTTTTCTCTTGACAGTTTACATTCGCATCCTTTCTTTTTGTTACGTATTCGGGGAATTGCATTGCAGCAACACAAAAGCCATCCAATAAAAATGTCATTAGAAAACAAAAACCCAATTTTATTTAATCCAAATGAGATTTGACTTTACGCTACTCCGCACTAGACAAATTCCGTATTTTGTGTTACTCTGCGAGTATTTGTTTGTCTCTTTTGAAATTGATTCCTATTCTTATCGCCTGGATAGATGTGAACAAATGAATTGTCGCGCACATCGTTGTCATTAAAACCTTCATTTTCCGATTTATCGCCGATTTGCCTTCTCACGGAAATGGAAACATATTAACTAAATTGAAATGAGCCAAACATCATCGATAGCAACTTCATTTTCCCCTTTTGTTTGCAGATGCCTTCAATCGAATGTACGCAATGCCCTGTTCTATTCATAGGTACGAGTATGCGTATGTGCAAACAGTCCTACGCGTTAATATAGCAGCGATCCATAATTTACTATGTAGAATGGTTGATTTTTAAATAGAAGGCCAATATATTTTCTTATTTTCCAAAAGTTGAATTGATGGCAAATATTTGTAAGATACTTAATATTTGTAAAATTCAGGACATTTGGAAGAGAGTGAGTAGAATCAAAGTGGCCGGCCAATCCATATGAAATAAAAGTAATTTTAGGGTCGCAGCAAAACGTTTCTGTTGGAGAATTTCCAGAGAAACTGAAAGCGTCATAGACTATTATTGCAAATCCTATGGAATTGCTTGGATTTGTCAAAAATATCGACTTTTGGTTCCGCTGAGCCAAAGGACATCCACTTAACAAAGCACTAATTACTTTCTTCAATTTATTGCTTAAAATGACACCTTTTTGAAACACACTGTCACTGGGGATGATAAAATAATACTCAACAATATTGTCGACTAAAAGAGAAGCGAAAATGAAAGCGCCTAAACTTCACCAAAAGCTGAACTAAAAGGGCGTTCCTAAAACTAGCCCACCTAACGCATAGATGGTGCCAGAAGTGCGAGCAAAAATAATTTGATAAAAAGTGAAAAAAAGGCTCCATGTTGTTTAATATTTTCATTTGAGTAATCAAAAGTAGACGATCACAGTGAATTTGTAAACATAAAAATATATATGTAATTGGTCACCGTTAAATAATTCAATATTTCTATTTGAAATGTGTCAAATCCAACTCTGGGGGAGCTTGCTTCTTCATTTTCGACTATAAAATAGCAGAGTTGGATAGCAGTGCTTAAACGAGGTCGTACGAGCTGCAAAGACGAACACCGTAGTGGTCGATAAATTGAGGTGTCCACGCCCCAGACACGGTTAAGAAAATCTACAAAATGGTATCAGACGATCGTCGGCTGAAGGTGCGTGAGTTAGCTGAAATGACAGGCATTTCAACAAATGCTTTACATCGTATATTGACCGATAACTTAGAGATGAGAAAGCTGTGCGAAAGATGGGTGCCGCGCTTGTTTTGAATAGAGCAAAACAAGTGTCGTGAAAGTGTTTCAATAGAGTGTTTGGCGAAGTTTCACCGCAATAAAGCCGAATTTTTGCTTCGATTTATAACCACGGATGAGACATGGATCCAGCACTTTACACCTGAGACAAAGGAACAGTCAGAGCAGTGGACTGAAATAGGAGAATCGTTTCTAAAGATGGCAATGCTATGGCGTCTGTTTTTTGGAATGCGCATGGTATAATTTTCATTGATTATCTTCAGAAAGGAAAAACCATCAACGGCGAATATAATGCTAATTTATTGCAGCATTTTAGTGATGAAGTTATGGAAAAAGGGCGAATTTGGCGAAAAAGAAAGTGTTGCTTCGTCAAGACAGTGCTCCAGTTCACAAATCCACTATTGTAGTGGCCAAAAGTAATGAATTAAATTTCGAATTGCTTCATCACGCACCTTATTCGTCAGTTTTAGCTCCCTTGGACTATTTTCTATTTGCAAACTTGAAAAAATGGCTCGATGCTAAAAGATTTGCCTTCAATTAAGAGGTGGAGTCTGTGGTTTATGGCTATTTTAAATGGGTACGATAAAGACAAACATATTTACAGAATGGTGTTGCCTAACATAAACTTACTTCTATAATTAGTGTAAAAGAAACAAAAATAACTTACTATCGTAAACGTAATTTTAGAAACTTCCTATTACATACATGATAGTTGAATATTCTGAGAATGTTCTTATTGATATTTCTAGAATATACACTTAGAGAAACTACTCTTATATGCATATACTATGTATAACTGCAACTCGTTGCGTTCTAATTAACAAGTGCAAATGCGCAATTCAAAGAAAAACATAGAGTTTTTAATATTATCTCTAAAATTCTGCACCCCAGAAGCGAATGCCTTTAAGGTACACACTTTTTTTTCATTTCCCATTCATTTGGGTGATTTTCTGTTAACGTAAATCTGTTAACATAATTTTAGAATCTGCCTATTTACAAGTAAAGAGGAAAAGAGATTACATACATGATAGTTAAATATTCTGAAAGTGGTATTAACGATCTTTCAAGAATATGCACTTAGAGAAACTATACTTATATAAAGGGTGTCCCAACAAAAATGCAAGATTTAAATTTCAAATAAAACTCAGATATTTAAAAAAAAATCATGAAACTTTATTATATCGCAAAGTAGACAGAATGAGGTTATGTATGGAACAACACATCGGGCAAATGGCCGCCGCGGCTTTGCTGGCACACACGCGATCTTTTAATGACATTTTCAATGACCGTTTTGCATAAATGCTGCGGTATTTCATTAATGCAGCGTCCAATTTCCTCTTTTAAGACTTAAGTCGTCGTCGGTTTATTCGCGTAAACCATCGACTTCAAAAAACCACAAAGAAAAAAGTCTCCAAAACGCGGAGTAACAAGACCGGGAAATGACTGATGCAGCAATTGAATTGTTTCTCTGGCTGTATGACATGTGGCGCCGTCTTCTTGTTGCCCTCCACATTCATTTCTTCAATTCTAGGCACGAAAAAACTGGCTATCATTTCACAATACCGAACACCATTGGCTGTTTGCGCGTGACATGCCTCATTTTCATCAAAAAGGTAATCATGCCCAAAATCTACACCACACAGTGTCACGTTGAGGTTGCATTTGCTTTTTCTGAATTACTCGAGGATTTTCCTCACCACAAATCCGACAATTCTGCCTATTAACGAAGCCATCAAGATGGAAATGGGCCTCGTCACTGAAGATGATTTTATCGGCAAAATCAGCAATTTCATGTTGTCTCTCCAATACCCAATTAACGAACTCCCTTCGCTGTCCATGGTCAGCTGGCTTTAGTTTATGAGTCAATTGAACTTTGTATGCATGAAGATGCAAATCTTTCGTCAAAATTCGCTGCAAATGGATTGGGAGACACCAATTTGCTTAGCTCGGTGTCGAATTGAGGTGGATGGAGTTTGAGCGACATCATCACGTACAGCTGCGATATTTTCGGTCGATCGACCTGGTCGAAGGCGCGTTGTTGTCTTTACATCACTAACAGACCCAGTTTTGGCAAATATATCCATTAATCTCTTTACAGTTGACTCTTTTGGAGCATTATTGTGACCCCAAATTGATTGCAATTTGCGAAACTGTAGCCGCAAAACTTTCACCATTTTGGTAAAACAATTTCACAATGATAGTGCGTTGTTCATTCGTGCAGCGCTCCATTTTTACTAACCTCGTATCTTCTACTAGCAAACAATAACAATTGTTCAAATGTCAAACAATGACACTTCAAATGGCGCCAAATTTAAATCTTGCGCTCTTGTTGGGACCCCCCTTTAAATATACTACAACTGCAACTTGTTACGTTTGATTTATCTAGTGGAAATGCCCAATTCAAAGGAAAACATAAAGAGTTTTTAATATTATCTCTAAAATTCTGCACCCTAGTGTAGCTTGCAAACACCATAGAAGCGAATGCCTGTAAGTTGTACACTTTTACTTCATTTCCTATTCATTTGGGTGCTTTTCTGTTAACGTAATTTTTCGACAAAAAGAAAGCTTTGTTTGCTACGTACTCATCACAAGGTGATTACATATTTAACAGAATTTTCACAGCCGCATACAGGAGAATCTAAATATAACACTACATACATACATACTTGCATACGTTTACTTACTAACCTGATTTCATACTCTCTCATATGCTCATTCTACTTCATTTGCACCAAAAAATCAATTATATCATATACGGAAATGCTTTTATCTCGCGTTAAGAGATGAGTTTGCTTTTAAAAAATGAAGGCATTGCATGTTCTTCGTCCTCTTTATCTTCTTCTTCTTCTTATGCAGGAATCGAAGAAGAACTTTTCTTATGACATCCTATACTCGTATATGACTCATACAACGAGCGTTAAACCCATATTCATGATAGTGCGTTCATTAAATGCATCTTCATTTGTCAGTTTAAATGCGCATTATAAATAATTGAAAGACGAAATTTTAAAAATTCTTATTTTTTCGCACGAATTATCTCGGAATCACAACTTAAAATTCAATTCTTTAATACCATGGAGTTTACACCGGAATGTGTCTGGCGATGGTAATGCACGATAGTACGATAAGGATGTGCGTCTACTTTTCATTGATTATGTAGATTTTCTTTCCATTTGCGTGCGATGTGTGCAATTTGGAAGTTTTTATAAACAATGAAAATGGGTGAATTATTGAATGGCTGATAAGAAGACATGCCTCTTCTTAAGTAATCGATACTTGTGAGGAATTTTCGGAATTAAATTACACTGAAGACATACAACTATTTGGCATAGTAGACAAATGCAAATGTCTTAGCTCTTTAGGAGCTTAATATTTTTTGGTCGTAATCGAAAACTGGGGTTTTGAAAACGTTAATTTTTATAATAATTCGAAAACTGATTTTCTAAAAAAATAAGGCATTTTAACACTATAGCGACAATAGTAGAAATTCTATTAAACGAAATCAGCTTCATGGGCTTACGAGGCTCATTTATAATTGAGTTCGTTCTCAACCCAAGCCAATCAAAGATAGTTTTTATTGAATTATGTTCAATGATTGCAAGAATATTCGTACGTGCGTAGACAGTTAAACGGATTTGATTTAAAGTCGATTGTATGTATTTAGTCAGGAATAACTCCGATATCTGCCAGTTTTTATTAAAATCTGGACTTTGATTGCAAGAATATATGCGCAGACAGCTAAATGGATTTGATTTAAAGTCGATCGTAAGCATTTAGCCAGGATTAACTCCGATATTTGCGAGTTTTTATTGAAATCTGTACTTTGATTGCAAGAATACAATCGCAGACTGCTAAACGGATACGATTCATAGTCGATCGTATGTATTTAGCCCGGAGTGACTCCTATATTTCTGGTCGTTACAAACTTCAGCACAAATTTAAGGTACTCTGAACCCCAATGGGGGGTGCAGGATATTAAGATAAATAAATTGGTTAAATATCTTTTACTACATTCTGTAACCACTTCACCAGTTCGTCCGTTCCAGGGTTTTTGCAAATGATTATATTTGTGTATGTTTGCTGTACGTCTGAATTTTCAGTTTTCTCAAAAAATATTTATTTATTCATCAATTTCTATTTTATCTCCGACTCAGATATAATATACTTGTGCCACCGTTTTTTCCAATCCTCAAAGCAGTTCTAATATGCACTTTTTAGTATGTCCTTTGAGCTCTCTCAGCGATTCGGTTTTTATCTCCTTTATCGTCGCAAAACGCCGTCTTTTCATAAGTCTCTTCAATCTCGGCGACAGGAAAAAGTCGCAGGAGGGGCCAAATCTGGTGAATACGATGGCTGAGGCATGATAACGGTGTTGTTTTTGGCCAAATAATCTCTCAGAAACAAAGATGAGTGAGCAGTTGCATTATCATGATGCAAAAGCCATGAATTTTTTTTTCCACAATTCCGGACGTTATTTCCGTATTGCTTCACGCAAAAGGCGCATAACTTCAAGGTAATACTCCTTATTTACCGTACGACCTTGTGGTAAGAACTCCTGATGCACTACGCCATGGTAATCAAAGAAAACAGAGAGCAAAATCTTCACATTTGATCAAACTTGGCGTGCTTTTTTTGGTCTTGACTCTCCTGGACTCTTCTATTGGGACGATTTGACTTTGGTTTCGATGTCATAACCATATACCCATGATTCGTCACCAGTTATGACCCTTTTAAGCAAATCTGGATCATCGTTGACGTCATTCAATAATTCCTGAGCGATGCTTATGCGATGTTGTTTTTGGTCAAAATTCAGCAATTTTGGAACGAACTGCGCTGCCACGCGCTTCATGCCCAAAATTTCCGAAAAGATTGCATGGCATGAGCGAACCGATATGCCGACACCCTCAGCAACTTCTCTAATTGTGATTCGACGGTTCTCCATAACAATTTTCTTCACTTTCTCAGCATTTTTATCGGTTTTTGATGTGCTGGAGCGTGCAGAGCGAGTGTCGTCAATCACATCTTCTCGATCTTCTGTGAAAAGTTTGTATCACTTGTAAAAATTTGTTTGACTCAGAGTACTCTCACCGTATGCCACTGTCAACATTGCAAGTGTTTTCAAGTGTTTTTGAGCACTTAATTCCATTTAATTTAATGCAGCTTCTTTGATGCATTTTTTTTCGATAGCAAAAAATCGTCGAAAACGTAAATCACTTATCTTATTTATGGCTCTCACAAACAAACTAAACATGATATGTGGATGAAACCGTCAACATATCTTCGAGACGAGTGTACCAACATAAAAAAAGAATAATAATCGAAGTCGAATGTACGTAGCCAGCAAAATTTGAAAATACTCGTACACCTTATTTTGTGAGCACACTCCGTATATTTACCTTAAGTACCATTTCGTCTACATGTGTGTGTGGTACCTGTGTTAGTGCAATTTGATAACTCTAATTTGCCTATTTTGTGTTCAAATTCCCTCACAATACTTACTGTGTCTAGAATTTTTTTTGTCGCATCTTAAACACATTTTTATTACACTGTATAATCATTATAATTTTGTCACAGACAGATACTCGTTTATATCCTCCACACACTCACACACACACAAGTATACAAACCCATTTAGACAGTCGTATAACGCAT
The DNA here is from genome assembly GCA_019455685.1 of Philornis downsi. Classification (NCBI taxonomy): domain Eukaryota; kingdom Metazoa; phylum Arthropoda; class Insecta; order Diptera; family Muscidae; genus Philornis; species Philornis downsi. The sequence goes on along the minus strand of JAHXMU010030521.1, from coordinate 1,697 downwards.
ACATTAACAGTTGGTACTAAGTATTATAGACAATTACCTTGATATTATGGTAATTTTCCAGTTATTCCCTTAATGTGAGTCTTCCTCTGTCAAATGCGTTACTGAACGAGAATTGTAGGGGCAGATTAAATTGAAATTTCCAAGTCTGTTTGAAGTCAATGATAAACCTGTTTCACGTATGTCTGTGTGTGACATTTTCCAGCCACATGCACGAACGCAAGTGGGGACGCGCATAAAATAAACGCAATTGCATGAAATTACAGCGGGAGAGGTATTACAGAACTTTCCCAAACCGGGCCTTTTTAAAACATTCTGCTTCTGCATAATATGCTGTTCATTGTGGCGTGCCTTTTCCTGGAAGGAATTTGTGTAAACGGATTTTCTGCAATTATCTTTCTTCAAAAAGCCGCATCCCCGGGGACAAGACCCTTAGAACAAGTGAACATCAATGGAAGGATAAATTATATTTCTTAAGTACCTACACAAAACTTGCATTAGCGCCAAAGTCTGCTTTGAGGACGCTATAAATGTAGGGCGACTGGTGAATAATGCTGTCAAGATGTAGCTTAAATGAAAGGGAAAGGGTGGAAAAAGGGTTTCTTTCCATAGCTATACTGAAAAAGAACGTCATGTAGCCAGGCCTGTTATGGCAGAGTTACAGCGAAAATTCTTCTATAAATTCATTTCAGGAAACTTTGCATTTCACAAAAGAAGTGTGCGGAAGAATATACACCAAATTAGCTGTGAAGTCAGTTGGATACTTTCAATTTGTAAATGTTATAAACTATTTGGTTGGCATATTAGTCAATTCAGTGACCATCCATAAGGATGGCGCTTTTCGAACTCCATGAAAAGTCCATCGTCAGATCTCTTTGCAGCTGAATCAGAGCTGTTAGTACATACATCATCAGTTCTATAAGAATCTACTTGTAAGCAGATTATGCATATACAAAATAGATATCACCTCAATATGTCCACCTTTTGATTCATTGAACTTCTTCAAATCCAGCAACCAGCAATGGGAATAGAGGATTAGTTTTTCTTACAAATTTCCTCATTTTCCTCATGGTCATTTGGCCTAAATGCCAAATGATTTTTCGAAGTAATTTATGACTCAAATTTCGTCGGCCCTTAAAATCTCTTGAACTTGCTGTAACTGATTTTGTGGGATTATAGCAAACATGAATGAAGTTCACAAAACAAAATCAACAAATTTGCGTGATTTAAAGCAATGAGTTCAAACGAAAGTTGAGATAATTCCCGTTGCAACCCTCCAGACAATATTTATTGACAGTGCGCGAAGGTTACTTAAATTCAATTATTTGTATACCTTCAATCGGTGCGAATGAAAGTATATGTAATTTAAATATGGTAAAAATTAAACACCCAGAAGGAAACGTTTAAAGTAACAAGTATTTTTTTGACCCAAAGAGGTTCGTGACTCTAAGTCGATTAGGCGACGTTCGTCTGTCTGCCTAGCTGACTGGCTAATAGACATGATAATTGTTGCAGATTACAATAATTTTGCCGCAGCTTCATATTTTGGCATAGTCGGTGATTGTTAAAGGGACATATCGATTCACTCCTTTTGGTATATGCCATACAAATTGACCGATTCGAATTTCGAAATTCAGTTTTGCCCCTTTAACTGCCCAGTTGTAGACTGCAGAAACTTAAATTTGTGTCCATTGTACTGA
>JAHXMU010030520.1:0-16941 GCA_019455685.1 Philornis downsi | reverse complement strand
CGATCACCAGTGACGGTTTCACTTTCTTTTAGTAGCTCGTAAAAAAACACCGACCTTGTCCCACCAAATACAGAGCATAACCTTCGTGGCGTGAACATTTGGCCGAGGCGACAATGTAGAAGCATGACTGACCAGCCTCCATGACTTCCTTTTCTTTGGATTGCTGTAATGAATCCATTTTTCATTGCCTGTTACAATACGATGAAGAAACCCCTTCCTTTTTTTTGTCGCTAAAGCAGTTGTTCACAGGCGAAAAAGGACGTTTAACGTTCCTTGGCTTCAACCCATAAGGAACTCAAGTTCCTTGCTTTTGAATCATTCCCAACGCAGGCAATCGCTTGGAAATGGCTTGGCGGGTAACTCCTAATACTGAAGCAAGCTCTACCTGCATATGACATGGATCTCCGTCAAGCAATGCCGTTAATTCGGTGTCTTCGAAGGGTTTTCGCCTTCCTTTACGCGAACGGTCAACATCGAAATCACCGTCCATAAAGCAGCATCTCGTAAAGGGTTTGAAGCTCTTAATGAGCTTCAGCCGCCGTTTTCTTCAATTGAAACAAGAAAATCAATACTTCCCGCATATGAAGATTATTTGGCACAAAATCATGCATATTCACACAACCAAAAAAATATGACGTCCAAAGAAAATCACTATTGTATCGAGACGGTATGTTTACCATATGCCTAAGCTTGGCTTATAACGTTTGGGTTATGGCAAAATCGACTAGCACTTGCTGCTGGCACCATCTATTGGCAAGCAGCGGGAACTTAGTTGCGCATCTAAATGTACCGTATTTATATATACAGGATGGCGCACCAATTGCACTACAATAAGAAATTCAAATAGCTTATATTTTAATCAATGTATCTCATTTATTTTCCTTTTTAATGCATAGAAAATTCAATTTTATTTTCTATAACTAATGATAGACTGTAAATGACCTCCATGCTATATTCTCATTCATGCATATGCGACACCTGACCAAAAAGTTATTCGTTACGGTCTGAAGGGTTGAAGTCGGAATCTCCTGAATTACTGTTTTAATGGACAGCTTTAATTCAGTCAAAATCCTTGGCTTCGCTTTGTCCACCTCTTGCTTGCCGTGCGAGTAATCCCATAAAAAAAAGTCTGGTGCTGTCAGGTCAGGCTATCTTGGGGACCAGCGGAAAGTAGAGTTTCTGAATATTAATTTGTTTGGGAGTTTTCGATGGAGCTCGGCCATAATCGGTCTGGCTGTGTGTGCATTTGCTCCACCTTGCTGGAACCAAATGCTGTTGAAACGAATACGTTCCACGCAGTGATTGCCAAAAAAAACTCCTTTAACTCCTTTGTGCGTCACTCTGTGCGCCGGAATTTGTTGCGTACGTAGTCTTCTTCTTACAAAGCTTCTCGAGATAATATTTGTCTTTATTTGCATTTATTTGCAACTCCAAAACCTACCAAAGACGCTGTAACAAAAATGTTTATACGCAAATTTGCTGTAAGAAAATCTAACTTTTTCAAAAAAAGTCTGTCTGCTTATAGCTTGTTTGAAAGTTCGATTCACATAGACCGCTTTTAAAATTAATGAATTTGTAAATATGTTTAATTACACCATTTTTAAAAGTGGTCTAATGGCCTAATTGCATGTTACTTTACATTACATTAATGTACTTAATTAAAAACTACCAAGAAAATTTAGTAATCATCTTTACGCAATAAATAGCATTGTTTAATCGTAAAAATTCCAAAATCTGATAGAACTTTTGTTGGTACACGGTGGCGCAATAGAACGTGCATATGGCATCATCTTTTTTTGCGGGGTAGAAAAGGCGCGGGCGTGGGGGCGCCTACATCGTTGGGTTGGCGGGCTCATGGAGTTTTAGTCGCTATGAATCACTTCGACGGGAAGCGTCGCGCATTTTGCGTGCGCGCATTTTACGAGAACTCTCGTTCATATATTGCTACTAGGTGACTATATTGTGCTGAATATGGACTACGGCGAATTAGTGAAGCTCCGAGTGCTAATTTAATTAAAATATGGGTGAAGCGTTTTGAAGAGACCGGTTCAACATTTAAGCCACAAGCAAATGGTCGCCCAATAACATCTAGGACCGAAGACAATGTTGAGAGAGTTATGGAGTCAGTACGAGGAAATCCACAAATGTCGACTCGCAAGAGATCGTCTGTCTTACAATTATCGCGAAGAAGTTTGCAACGAATTTTAACATTGGATCTTAAATTGCATCCTTATAAGCTGCAATTAACACAAGAATTGAAAGAGTCTGACTTCATAGCAAGGCTTGCATTTGCTAATGAAATGCTTAATCGATTTTCCAATTTTGACAATATCCTTTCCTCTGGCGAGGCTCATTTCCTTATGAATGGGTTCGTAAACCGAGGTTAATACGGAACGCTATGTTGAAATGTTGGACGGATTTTTGGCTCCAGAAGTTGAAAGTTCAAGAATAGTGAATTCCAGAACTTGGTTCCAACAAGATGGAGCTACCTGTCACACATCAAATGACTCCATGGCGGTGGTGAAGCAGATGTTCCCTGGCAGACTTATTTCGAGAAGAGGTGATATCCCATGGCCCCCACGTAGTCCAGACTTGATGCCTCTTGACTTTTTTTTGTGGGGATACCTCAAACACAAAGTTTACAGTAATAATCTAAAAAACATCGTTCAGCTCAAGGAGAATATCCGTGCTGAAATGGCAGCCATTACACCAGTATTACTGAAGAAAGTTTTCAATAATTTTCGTTTGCGGTTAGAGGAGTGCCGTCGTAGAGAGGGTCACCATTTATATGATGTTATTTTTAAAAAATAAACTCCATTTATTACTCTACAATGCCTTAGATTTATTTTAATCATACCTTTTGTATTTATTTTTTAATCTATTTTGTAAATAATCACGTTGTATTGCGCCACCCTGTAGTATTTCTTGGATAAATCTAAAAGTAAATTTCACTTCCTAAATTAGTATTATATTATTATGCTTGAATGACTTATAATGTTCATGTTGAATAGGAGGTGAACGAGTATACGGTAAAAGCACCCGTGTCTTTAAATTTTCCATGCGTCATATAGGGTGGCGCATGAGTAACGCCAAGATTTGATCAGTGAATACATTTTTTGTTTAGTTTTTTTTTTCGTCTCTTTACGGAATTAACTAAAAAATACTTGGGAAATTTATGGTGGAAAGGCTCAGCCCAGAACAAAGAACCAAAGTTGTTCAATTTTACTTTTAAAGTCAGCATTCGATTATTCAGATTATGTCGAAATTTCTTTCATGTTCGAAATGCTCCTAGCGCTTCGACAATTTACCGATTGGTTCAGCGTTTTGGGCAACAAGGGGCTGTCGGTGATCTTCCGCGTACTGGAAGACCTCGTGCAGTTCGAAATGAAGTGAAGATTGCTCGAATGCAAGCAAGTATTGAGGAAAACCCCGAAACTTCCATTAGGCGACGTTCTCAGCAGTTAGAGATGTTTAAGCGATTTTTGCAAATAATTTTATGTATGCTATTTCTTTTCTCATATAAGATGCAATTGGTTCACGAGTTAAAACCAAATGATGCACAAAAACGCATTCAATATAGTCGCCGTTAACGTTACTTATGCGACTCCCTTTAGATCTTTTACTGGTGCGCAAGTTCACTAAAGGTATATTTTGAAAAAGTTGTGGTCCTCTTATTTTTTTTATGAACTATCGGCTTTTTCAAAATCAGTTTTTTAGATAGGTTGTGTAAAATAGTTTTTAACAACGCACCTTATCGTTGCTATCTTGGTGTTACATACAAAACCTCAATTCTTACTTTGAAGTCCACAAAAAAAAAAAAAAAATATTTATCTTTGTCACTTAAACAATAATTTGATGAAATAGATAATATAGTATAGATAGTATTACGTCAGTTCTATTGTGGTAATTAAGTAGAAACTAAATATTATTACATTAAAACCTCTGACTACAAGTACTGATTTTGGGGGAAACATTGAAAATATTTTTTCCCCTCTTTTAACTTATTAGTCTGAAGTGTATTTTTCAAACTTTCCATCTCATTTTATGGCTGCATTAGGCTTTTCTTTAGCCGTTTTAAAGCAAATAAGCAATGCTTTTGATAAGCGATGCAGTCCACTGCCTATCAGTAAATATTCTTTAAAATTGCCTCCATAATATGAGAAAATCCTTCAATATGTCTTGCCATTGGTCTACCATATGCGTTTTTGTAAAATATTGATATTTTATATTCACTATATCTACACAATACAATGCAGTAAATGTTGTCCCCATACAAGATTTATGAGACATCCTCAGGCCATCAATATCGAAAATATTAGCATGATCCTAAACGAGGCATCTGGATTACCGTCATGAAATATTCACCTGCAGTAGTAAATTGCCAAAAAAAAGTCTATTGATTTATTTTGATCTCATATAAACATAAATAAATTAAAAAATTTCAATTAGTGAGTGAAATAAATTGCAAAATCCTTTTATCTCCAATACTAAACAACGAAATATTTATGTGACTTTAGAGACAAACAAAATAAATAAAAAAAATAAAATAAAGTAAATTAAATTTAAGTATTTGCTGCTCTTCATTATTTTTGGTGCATACAAATGCTGTGTGGACATTTTCTTACTTTTTTTCTCCTTCGTTGGTACGGTGGTGGTCCGTTTAGAACTTTTCCAATTTACAAAAGATGCGTGTTTTTGTGCAACAAAGTATACGACGACTGCAGCAAGAAAACAAGAAACTTTAATGGGTACTTCAAAGAGAAGGTCGAACGAGAAATGTGGTACTACTAACTGTTTACTGAGTAATGAAGTGTGACGGGGAAACCAAAGATGCGCATTAACGAAGAACTGATGTACAGGATTGAAGGAGTTTTTTTTGTACTTAAAACTGCGCCGAAGATGTATTTGCTTCAAAAGCATTTGGTTCCAGCAAAACGGAGCAACTTCACATAAAGCAAAACCAATTATGGCGGAGCTCCCTCGAAAATTCCGAAATAAATTAATATCCACAAACTCCACTTTCCGCTGGTCTCCAAGGCCACCCGCTCTGGCTGCATCAGACTTTTTTTTTCACGGGGTTACTTCAAGCAAGAGGTGTACAAAACGAAACCAAGAATTTTGACTGAATTGAAGCTACCCATTAAAACAATAATTGGGGCGATCCCGAATTTAGCCCTTCAGGCCGCAATGAATAATTCTCTGGTCAGGTGCCGCATGTGCCTGAATAAGCATGAAGGTCTATCAAAACCAATTAGTTATTCGTATTAGTTGCGCAAGTAAGCTCCCACTGTTTACCAATAGATGGCGCCAGTTGTAAGTTCTTGTCGATTTTGCCATAACCTTAACGTCATGAGCCAAGCTTAGGCATATGTGATTTTCCTTTGACGCCATATTCTTTTGGTTGTGTGAATATATATGATTTTGTGCCAAATAGTCGTCATATGCGGGTAGTATTGATTTTCTTCTTTCATTGAGAGCTTCAAAAAAACCTCGAGAGCTTGAAACAACGTGTTGAGGTTAATTCCGTCGATTTAAAGTATTCTAAAAAACCATCTTATCAGCCGAACTAGCAGCTCAAATATTTAACGAATCCCTGAACTGAACCAACACAAAATTTTATATGGTTTGCAGCCCTGGTAGAAATACTTAGCATTAATTCACGTCAACCACGACTTAGTTAGAGATATATTATTTAAGTCATGGTTGAAACTATAAATCATGTCAACTATTAGGTGTGCAACTAAGTTCCCGCTGATTGCCAAAAGATGACGCTAGCTTTAAGTTCTAGTCGATTCTGCCACAACCTAAACGTCAGGTAGAGCTTGCTTTAGTATTAGGAGTTACCCGCCAAGCCACTTCCGAGCGACTGCATGCGTTGAGAATGATTCAAAAGTAAGAAACTTGGGTTCCTTATGAGTTGAAGCCAAGAAACGCTGTGCATCGTTTTTTCGCCTGTGACTGTTTTAACGACAAAAAGGAAGGGGGGTTCTACATCGTATTGTAACTGATGATGTAAAATGCCAAAGGGGCTCCCGGTCATGCTTCTATTTCATCACATCGGCCGAATATTCACGCTGCGAAGGTTATACTCTGTATTTGGTGGGACCAGGTCGGTGTTATTTATTACGAGATGTTGAAAGCAAGCAAAACCATTACCGGGGATCGGTATCGACTTCAATTAATGCGAGTGAGGCGATCTCTGCGCGAAAAAGCGCCCACTATACGCGGAGAGGGCACGGCCTCATGTGGCCAAGCCCGCTAAAATCTACCTGGAAACGCTGAAATGGGAAGTTTTACCCCATCCGCCATATTCTTCAGATATTGGGCCGTCCGATTATCACTTGTTCGTTCGATGGAACAACATCAAGGAATGGTTCGATTCGTGGATAGCCTCAAAATAGTTTTACAGTTGCGAAATTCGAGCTTCGTCAGAAAGATGGGGGAAAAATAGTAGCTAGCGATGCGCAGTACTTTCAATGAATAATTTTTAAACATGTTTTCATAATAAACTTGCATTTTTGTAAAAACAAAAAAATTACAACGAGAATATAATTGCGCACCTGATATGTAAAATAAAAATTTTAAAATTTTAAATTTTCTACACAATAAAAAAAAAAATAAATGAAGCAGTTTGATTAAAAAAAAGTTTTTTAAATTTCTTATTGTAGTGCAATTAGACAGCCACCCATTAAAGTTGCTTTCTGGAAAGCTTTAAAATCGGATGGATATGGAAAAAACTTAAAATTCTCTGTTTTTAAATCGTCTCTAGGTCAAACCATTGAAGTGCCCTACTAAATACAATTAGCATTAGTGAAAAATTACGTATAGTTACGTATGATTTATAAAAAATCTACCAAGATTCTAAAATTATCAAATTCGGTCTGTCACAAAAGCCCGTTTGCGGTGCTCGACGTAGTTAGTTGTGTTTTGGGTTTTTTCAATGGATAATATAAAAAAATTTCAATTAAATTATGATGAATCGACTTTATCAGAAACACGTGCATATGAGTGGTACAGTCCATGAAGTGAACCATAAACTCTTCAACTAAAGTTTATATCGATAAAGTGCAAGAAATGGTGACTGAAAATCGATATTTGAGAAAGCCGCTGAACTTTTGCGTCTCACGAATAAATTATCATTTTGCTAAATTTTTTGCTTATAAAATGCGTCACGGTTTGACGAGTTTTGAAAGAACTGTATTTTCTTCAAAAACTCGATAGCATAAAGTGCGCTGAAGATGTCAATTCCAACCCCACACTCATAAAAGGTATTACAACTAGTTATGAGACATAGGTTTACAAGTCTGATATGCAAACCGATAAGCCTCGGAATGGTATCCCCCAACCGATCCGAAACCACAGTCAAAATTCTATCAAAAGTTTAGGTAATGTTGACTGGTTTCTTTGATCATCGCAACGTTACGCACTAAAGGGCATAGAAGGCAATCCATGTTGAAAGATTCGATTCTTTCGAAATTTTACTCTAACTCAACTCCAATTGTTCCTTAGGTAATTGTGTGCTATTAGCGAAACTGAATTCTTTCAAGTGAATCTGGTGGAAATATCTAATCGAGGTCTAAGCTTTAACACGCTCAAAAAATTTCGTTCTGTTTAATCTATGCCCAAACCATTTACTAGACATATCATCCTGCTCTCGTCGCCATGAAAAATACCAAAAACATCCTGGCTACTACAAATGACTTTAGACGGTTTGGTCATTTTGCTAGAAGAAAACTTCAAGTCCTTCAGAGCCACCAGGACAGGAATTGGAAAAAGTACGGATGTGGCAACGAATGAATATTTGTTACAACAACTGTCAAATTGAATTCCGTTCGTGTTAAAATAAGAAAAACTAAGAAAATGTCTTAGACGTTCTTGTACGACTTCTTAGCAATTTCTTATACTATTTTCAGTTCTTTACTACGTTTGTCTTTAGCTAAGCTCTAACCCTTGGCGGCTATTTACTGACTGCCGTCACTTGTTTGTGCTAAAGAGCATAAAACTAAAACCTAATTCCGTCCCTTTATACGTGTTGGGCTAAACTTTTAGTTTCTGGCTAAATTCATTTTAAGTTTTCTCTGCTTTTTCGCCTCTGCGTATGTGCGGTCACATCGTTTTCTCTTGACAGTTTACATTCGCATCCTTTCTTTTTGTTACGTATTCGGGGAATTGCATTGCAGCAACACAAAAGCCATCCAATAAAAATGTCATTAGAAAACAAAAACCCAATTTTATTTAATCCAAATGAGATTTGACTTTACGCTACTCCGCACTAGACAAATTCCGTATTTTGTGTTACTCTGCGAGTATTTGTTTGTCTCTTTTGAAATTGATTCCTATTCTTATCGCCTGGATAGATGTGAACAAATGAATTGTCGCGCACATCGTTGTCATTAAAACCTTCATTTTCCGATTTATCGCCGATTTGCCTTCTCACGGAAATGGAAACATATTAACTAAATTGAAATGAGCCAAACATCATCGATAGCAACTTCATTTTCCCCTTTTGTTTGCAGATGCCTTCAATCGAATGTACGCAATGCCCTGTTCTATTCATAGGTACGAGTATGCGTATGTGCAAACAGTCCTACGCGTTAATATAGCAGCGATCCATAATTTACTATGTAGAATGGTTGATTTTTAAATAGAAGGCCAATATATTTTCTTATTTTCCAAAAGTTGAATTGATGGCAAATATTTGTAAGATACTTAATATTTGTAAAATTCAGGACATTTGGAAGAGAGTGAGTAGAATCAAAGTGGCCGGCCAATCCATATGAAATAAAAGTAATTTTAGGGTCGCAGCAAAACGTTTCTGTTGGAGAATTTCCAGAGAAACTGAAAGCGTCATAGACTATTATTGCAAATCCTATGGAATTGCTTGGATTTGTCAAAAATATCGACTTTTGGTTCCGCTGAGCCAAAGGACATCCACTTAACAAAGCACTAATTACTTTCTTCAATTTATTGCTTAAAATGACACCTTTTTGAAACACACTGTCACTGGGGATGATAAAATAATACTCAACAATATTGTCGACTAAAAGAGAAGCGAAAATGAAAGCGCCTAAACTTCACCAAAAGCTGAACTAAAAGGGCGTTCCTAAAACTAGCCCACCTAACGCATAGATGGTGCCAGAAGTGCGAGCAAAAATAATTTGATAAAAAGTGAAAAAAAGGCTCCATGTTGTTTAATATTTTCATTTGAGTAATCAAAAGTAGACGATCACAGTGAATTTGTAAACATAAAAATATATATGTAATTGGTCACCGTTAAATAATTCAATATTTCTATTTGAAATGTGTCAAATCCAACTCTGGGGGAGCTTGCTTCTTCATTTTCGACTATAAAATAGCAGAGTTGGATAGCAGTGCTTAAACGAGGTCGTACGAGCTGCAAAGACGAACACCGTAGTGGTCGATAAATTGAGGTGTCCACGCCCCAGACACGGTTAAGAAAATCTACAAAATGGTATCAGACGATCGTCGGCTGAAGGTGCGTGAGTTAGCTGAAATGACAGGCATTTCAACAAATGCTTTACATCGTATATTGACCGATAACTTAGAGATGAGAAAGCTGTGCGAAAGATGGGTGCCGCGCTTGTTTTGAATAGAGCAAAACAAGTGTCGTGAAAGTGTTTCAATAGAGTGTTTGGCGAAGTTTCACCGCAATAAAGCCGAATTTTTGCTTCGATTTATAACCACGGATGAGACATGGATCCAGCACTTTACACCTGAGACAAAGGAACAGTCAGAGCAGTGGACTGAAATAGGAGAATCGTTTCTAAAGATGGCAATGCTATGGCGTCTGTTTTTTGGAATGCGCATGGTATAATTTTCATTGATTATCTTCAGAAAGGAAAAACCATCAACGGCGAATATAATGCTAATTTATTGCAGCATTTTAGTGATGAAGTTATGGAAAAAGGGCGAATTTGGCGAAAAAGAAAGTGTTGCTTCGTCAAGACAGTGCTCCAGTTCACAAATCCACTATTGTAGTGGCCAAAAGTAATGAATTAAATTTCGAATTGCTTCATCACGCACCTTATTCGTCAGTTTTAGCTCCCTTGGACTATTTTCTATTTGCAAACTTGAAAAAATGGCTCGATGCTAAAAGATTTGCCTTCAATTAAGAGGTGGAGTCTGTGGTTTATGGCTATTTTAAATGGGTACGATAAAGACAAACATATTTACAGAATGGTGTTGCCTAACATAAACTTACTTCTATAATTAGTGTAAAAGAAACAAAAATAACTTACTATCGTAAACGTAATTTTAGAAACTTCCTATTACATACATGATAGTTGAATATTCTGAGAATGTTCTTATTGATATTTCTAGAATATACACTTAGAGAAACTACTCTTATATGCATATACTATGTATAACTGCAACTCGTTGCGTTCTAATTAACAAGTGCAAATGCGCAATTCAAAGAAAAACATAGAGTTTTTAATATTATCTCTAAAATTCTGCACCCCAGAAGCGAATGCCTTTAAGGTACACACTTTTTTTTCATTTCCCATTCATTTGGGTGATTTTCTGTTAACGTAAATCTGTTAACATAATTTTAGAATCTGCCTATTTACAAGTAAAGAGGAAAAGAGATTACATACATGATAGTTAAATATTCTGAAAGTGGTATTAACGATCTTTCAAGAATATGCACTTAGAGAAACTATACTTATATAAAGGGTGTCCCAACAAAAATGCAAGATTTAAATTTCAAATAAAACTCAGATATTTAAAAAAAAATCATGAAACTTTATTATATCGCAAAGTAGACAGAATGAGGTTATGTATGGAACAACACATCGGGCAAATGGCCGCCGCGGCTTTGCTGGCACACACGCGATCTTTTAATGACATTTTCAATGACCGTTTTGCATAAATGCTGCGGTATTTCATTAATGCAGCGTCCAATTTCCTCTTTTAAGACTTAAGTCGTCGTCGGTTTATTCGCGTAAACCATCGACTTCAAAAAACCACAAAGAAAAAAGTCTCCAAAACGCGGAGTAACAAGACCGGGAAATGACTGATGCAGCAATTGAATTGTTTCTCTGGCTGTATGACATGTGGCGCCGTCTTCTTGTTGCCCTCCACATTCATTTCTTCAATTCTAGGCACGAAAAAACTGGCTATCATTTCACAATACCGAACACCATTGGCTGTTTGCGCGTGACATGCCTCATTTTCATCAAAAAGGTAATCATGCCCAAAATCTACACCACACAGTGTCACGTTGAGGTTGCATTTGCTTTTTCTGAATTACTCGAGGATTTTCCTCACCACAAATCCGACAATTCTGCCTATTAACGAAGCCATCAAGATGGAAATGGGCCTCGTCACTGAAGATGATTTTATCGGCAAAATCAGCAATTTCATGTTGTCTCTCCAATACCCAATTAACGAACTCCCTTCGCTGTCCATGGTCAGCTGGCTTTAGTTTATGAGTCAATTGAACTTTGTATGCATGAAGATGCAAATCTTTCGTCAAAATTCGCTGCAAATGGATTGGGAGACACCAATTTGCTTAGCTCGGTGTCGAATTGAGGTGGATGGAGTTTGAGCGACATCATCACGTACAGCTGCGATATTTTCGGTCGATCGACCTGGTCGAAGGCGCGTTGTTGTCTTTACATCACTAACAGACCCAGTTTTGGCAAATATATCCATTAATCTCTTTACAGTTGACTCTTTTGGAGCATTATTGTGACCCCAAATTGATTGCAATTTGCGAAACTGTAGCCGCAAAACTTTCACCATTTTGGTAAAACAATTTCACAATGATAGTGCGTTGTTCATTCGTGCAGCGCTCCATTTTTACTAACCTCGTATCTTCTACTAGCAAACAATAACAATTGTTCAAATGTCAAACAATGACACTTCAAATGGCGCCAAATTTAAATCTTGCGCTCTTGTTGGGACCCCCCTTTAAATATACTACAACTGCAACTTGTTACGTTTGATTTATCTAGTGGAAATGCCCAATTCAAAGGAAAACATAAAGAGTTTTTAATATTATCTCTAAAATTCTGCACCCTAGTGTAGCTTGCAAACACCATAGAAGCGAATGCCTGTAAGTTGTACACTTTTACTTCATTTCCTATTCATTTGGGTGCTTTTCTGTTAACGTAATTTTTCGACAAAAAGAAAGCTTTGTTTGCTACGTACTCATCACAAGGTGATTACATATTTAACAGAATTTTCACAGCCGCATACAGGAGAATCTAAATATAACACTACATACATACATACTTGCATACGTTTACTTACTAACCTGATTTCATACTCTCTCATATGCTCATTCTACTTCATTTGCACCAAAAAATCAATTATATCATATACGGAAATGCTTTTATCTCGCGTTAAGAGATGAGTTTGCTTTTAAAAAATGAAGGCATTGCATGTTCTTCGTCCTCTTTATCTTCTTCTTCTTCTTATGCAGGAATCGAAGAAGAACTTTTCTTATGACATCCTATACTCGTATATGACTCATACAACGAGCGTTAAACCCATATTCATGATAGTGCGTTCATTAAATGCATCTTCATTTGTCAGTTTAAATGCGCATTATAAATAATTGAAAGACGAAATTTTAAAAATTCTTATTTTTTCGCACGAATTATCTCGGAATCACAACTTAAAATTCAATTCTTTAATACCATGGAGTTTACACCGGAATGTGTCTGGCGATGGTAATGCACGATAGTACGATAAGGATGTGCGTCTACTTTTCATTGATTATGTAGATTTTCTTTCCATTTGCGTGCGATGTGTGCAATTTGGAAGTTTTTATAAACAATGAAAATGGGTGAATTATTGAATGGCTGATAAGAAGACATGCCTCTTCTTAAGTAATCGATACTTGTGAGGAATTTTCGGAATTAAATTACACTGAAGACATACAACTATTTGGCATAGTAGACAAATGCAAATGTCTTAGCTCTTTAGGAGCTTAATATTTTTTGGTCGTAATCGAAAACTGGGGTTTTGAAAACGTTAATTTTTATAATAATTCGAAAACTGATTTTCTAAAAAAATAAGGCATTTTAACACTATAGCGACAATAGTAGAAATTCTATTAAACGAAATCAGCTTCATGGGCTTACGAGGCTCATTTATAATTGAGTTCGTTCTCAACCCAAGCCAATCAAAGATAGTTTTTATTGAATTATGTTCAATGATTGCAAGAATATTCGTACGTGCGTAGACAGTTAAACGGATTTGATTTAAAGTCGATTGTATGTATTTAGTCAGGAATAACTCCGATATCTGCCAGTTTTTATTAAAATCTGGACTTTGATTGCAAGAATATATGCGCAGACAGCTAAATGGATTTGATTTAAAGTCGATCGTAAGCATTTAGCCAGGATTAACTCCGATATTTGCGAGTTTTTATTGAAATCTGTACTTTGATTGCAAGAATACAATCGCAGACTGCTAAACGGATACGATTCATAGTCGATCGTATGTATTTAGCCCGGAGTGACTCCTATATTTCTGGTCGTTACAAACTTCAGCACAAATTTAAGGTACTCTGAACCCCAATGGGGGGTGCAGGATATTAAGATAAATAAATTGGTTAAATATCTTTTACTACATTCTGTAACCACTTCACCAGTTCGTCCGTTCCAGGGTTTTTGCAAATGATTATATTTGTGTATGTTTGCTGTACGTCTGAATTTTCAGTTTTCTCAAAAAATATTTATTTATTCATCAATTTCTATTTTATCTCCGACTCAGATATAATATACTTGTGCCACCGTTTTTTCCAATCCTCAAAGCAGTTCTAATATGCACTTTTTAGTATGTCCTTTGAGCTCTCTCAGCGATTCGGTTTTTATCTCCTTTATCGTCGCAAAACGCCGTCTTTTCATAAGTCTCTTCAATCTCGGCGACAGGAAAAAGTCGCAGGAGGGGCCAAATCTGGTGAATACGATGGCTGAGGCATGATAACGGTGTTGTTTTTGGCCAAATAATCTCTCAGAAACAAAGATGAGTGAGCAGTTGCATTATCATGATGCAAAAGCCATGAATTTTTTTTTCCACAATTCCGGACGTTATTTCCGTATTGCTTCACGCAAAAGGCGCATAACTTCAAGGTAATACTCCTTATTTACCGTACGACCTTGTGGTAAGAACTCCTGATGCACTACGCCATGGTAATCAAAGAAAACAGAGAGCAAAATCTTCACATTTGATCAAACTTGGCGTGCTTTTTTTGGTCTTGACTCTCCTGGACTCTTCTATTGGGACGATTTGACTTTGGTTTCGATGTCATAACCATATACCCATGATTCGTCACCAGTTATGACCCTTTTAAGCAAATCTGGATCATCGTTGACGTCATTCAATAATTCCTGAGCGATGCTTATGCGATGTTGTTTTTGGTCAAAATTCAGCAATTTTGGAACGAACTGCGCTGCCACGCGCTTCATGCCCAAAATTTCCGAAAAGATTGCATGGCATGAGCGAACCGATATGCCGACACCCTCAGCAACTTCTCTAATTGTGATTCGACGGTTCTCCATAACAATTTTCTTCACTTTCTCAGCATTTTTATCGGTTTTTGATGTGCTGGAGCGTGCAGAGCGAGTGTCGTCAATCACATCTTCTCGATCTTCTGTGAAAAGTTTGTATCACTTGTAAAAATTTGTTTGACTCAGAGTACTCTCACCGTATGCCACTGTCAACATTGCAAGTGTTTTCAAGTGTTTTTGAGCACTTAATTCCATTTAATTTAATGCAGCTTCTTTGATGCATTTTTTTTCGATAGCAAAAAATCGTCGAAAACGTAAATCACTTATCTTATTTATGGCTCTCACAAACAAACTAAACATGATATGTGGATGAAACCGTCAACATATCTTCGAGACGAGTGTACCAACATAAAAAAAGAATAATAATCGAAGTCGAATGTACGTAGCCAGCAAAATTTGAAAATACTCGTACACCTTATTTTGTGAGCACACTCCGTATATTTACCTTAAGTACCATTTCGTCTACATGTGTGTGTGGTACCTGTGTTAGTGCAATTTGATAACTCTAATTTGCCTATTTTGTGTTCAAATTCCCTCACAATACTTACTGTGTCTAGAATTTTTTTTGTCGCATCTTAAACACATTTTTATTACACTGTATAATCATTATAATTTTGTCACAGACAGATACTCGTTTATATCCTCCACACACTCACACACACACAAGTATACAAACCCATTTAGACAGTCGTATAACGCATACATTAACAGTTGGTACTAAGTATTATAGACAATTACCTTGATATTATGGTAATTTTCCAGTTATTCCCTTAATGTGAGTCTTCCTCTGTCAAATGCGTTACTGAACGAGAATTGTAGGGGCAGATTAAATTGAAATTTCCAAGTCTGTTTGAAGTCAATGATAAACCTGTTTCACGTATGTCTGTGTGTGACATTTTCCAGCCACATGCACGAACGCAAGTGGGGACGCGCATAAAATAAACGCAATTGCATGAAATTACAGCGGGAGAGGTATTACAGAACTTTCCCAAACCGGGCCTTTTTAAAACATTCTGCTTCTGCATAATATGCTGTTCATTGTGGCGTGCCTTTTCCTGGAAGGAATTTGTGTAAACGGATTTTCTGCAATTATCTTTCTTCAAAAAGCCGCATCCCCGGGGACAAGACCCTTAGAACAAGTGAACATCAATGGAAGGATAAATTATATTTCTTAAGTACCTACACAAAACTTGCATTAGCGCCAAAGTCTGCTTTGAGGACGCTATAAATGTAGGGCGACTGGTGAATAATGCTGTCAAGATGTAGCTTAAATGAAAGGGAAAGGGTGGAAAAAGGGTTTCTTTCCATAGCTATACTGAAAAAGAACGTCATGTAGCCAGGCCTGTTATGGCAGAGTTACAGCGAAAATTCTTCTATAAATTCATTTCAGGAAACTTTGCATTTCACAAAAGAAGTGTGCGGAAGAATATACACCAAATTAGCTGTGAAGTCAGTTGGATACTTTCAATTTGTAAATGTTATAAACTATTTGGTTGGCATATTAGTCAATTCAGTGACCATCCATAAGGATGGCGCTTTTCGAACTCCATGAAAAGTCCATCGTCAGATCTCTTTGCAGCTGAATCAGAGCTGTTAGTACATACATCATCAGTTCTATAAGAATCTACTTGTAAGCAGATTATGCATATACAAAATAGATATCACCTCAATATGTCCACCTTTTGATTCATTGAACTTCTTCAAATCCAGCAACCAGCAATGGGAATAGAGGATTAGTTTTTCTTACAAATTTCCTCATTTTCCTCATGGTCATTTGGCCTAAATGCCAAATGATTTTTCGAAGTAATTTATGACTCAAATTTCGTCGGCCCTTAAAATCTCTTGAACTTGCTGTAACTGATTTTGTGGGATTATAGCAAACATGAATGAAGTTCACAAAACAAAATCAACAAATTTGCGTGATTTAAAGCAATGAGTTCAAACGAAAGTTGAGATAATTCCCGTTGCAACCCTCCAGACAATATTTATTGACAGTGCGCGAAGGTTACTTAAATTCAATTATTTGTATACCTTCAATCGGTGCGAATGAAAGTATATGTAATTTAAATATGGTAAAAATTAAACACCCAGAAGGAAACGTTTAAAGTAACAAGTATTTTTTTGACCCAAAGAGGTTCGTGACTCTAAGTCGATTAGGCGACGTTCGTCTGTCTGCCTAGCTGACTGGCTAATAGACATGATAATTGTTGCAGATTACAATAATTTTGCCGCAGCTTCATATTTTGGCATAGTCGGTGATTGTTAAAGGGACATATCGATTCACTCCTTTTGGTATATGCCATACAAATTGACCGATTCGAATTTCGAAATTCAGTTTTGCCCCTTTAACTGCCCAGTTGTAGACTGCAGAAACTTAAATTTGTGTCCATTGTACTGA
>JAHXMU010030519.1:0-21547 GCA_019455685.1 Philornis downsi | reverse complement strand
CGAATTAACCCGCATGTTCATAGATTCATATCTTTCATTTGATTACACTAAATTCAGTCAGATTTGGTATACGGAGTAACTGTGGAGTGGTACCTTCCATTCAAACTGACCGTTTTTCCTAAATTCAATTTCAATTTTTACAGCCTGATAATCCGTTGATCTTAAAAAATACTATTAAAATACAAAAAAGAAAATAAAGAAACACTCCCACAATTGCTGATATCCCTGCAAAAGTTGTAAGAGTTGTGAATTATGCGATTAGCAAATGTCCTTCATAAATACAAAGCTGACATCACCACCATTCCAGGATATTCAGTGGGCAGAAAAATGATTTATTCGACGACAGGCATGAATTCGAATCTGAATTTGTTGTGGGTATTGGACTTATACGCCTTGTCTCGCCGTTTAGGTCAAAAAATGACTGTATAGGTACTATCGTGTCAAGGCGAAATATTTTTTTTTTTTTCACTACATTGATCTGTGCAAAACTCAGTAGAAGACAAAGGAAACCAAAGATATATTCTATGAGTACCTAGAAAGAGCATACGACCGATGTGGCAACATCGCATAATGTCTGCCTATTGCACTGATTTATAACGCCTGGTTGAATTTGAAGAGAAGAAAAGATTAACAACATTCCATCTGGTACCTCCCACACAAGTGACCGAATTAACCCACATGTTCATAGATTCATATCTTTCATTTGATTACACTAAATTCAGACAAATTTGGTACACGGCGTAACTGTGGTACCTCCCATTCAAACTGACCGTTTTTCCTAAATTAAATTTCTTCTTTTAAGTCCTCAGTCATAGGCTGCAGCATCTCAAATTTTTGTCCATTGTATTGATTTATAAAAAGTTCAGCAGCATTTGAAAAAATCATCTGAAACTCTTCTTTATTACCTCGCATATAAATGACCGAATTAACCCTAATACTTTTATATACATATCTTCTATTTGGCTACGTTAAATTTAGTCAAATGTAATACACACTAAGTGTCTGCCAATGTAGGGTTTCACAGTGAAAATCGAGCTCAGTGCTACAGTTCTCCTGGCACTAAATTGAATGCTTTTCAGAAACCTAAATTACTCTCTGTTTTTTTTTAGTCATTGGACTCCTCCAGTATTCTAATTTCAACATTATCTGTTAAATTTAGCGAAAGTCCGCCAAGAAGTCACGCCTTTTCTAGTAGCTCCCAAAAAACTAGCCGACCTGACGTATAGATGGTACCAGTAGTGGGAAAAACATTATTTGGATGAAAACTGGCAACCTTATATAAAACATATGTTTTAGGTTTCAAGGCGCCGCGTTGTTTACTATTTTTATTTAAGCCATCCAAGCCACCAAGTAAACCATGTCAGTGAATTTGTAAACATGGAATTTGTGAATTTGTAAACATGAAATTGGTCACCGTTGTGTAATTCAATATTTCCATTTGAAAGGTCTCAGTTCAACCAATATTAAAACCGAGCTAGATTCTACTCTGGGGGAGTCTTCTCCTTACGCTTGTTTACGACTGTAAATTAATGGGTAGAAGAGTTTAAACGAGGTCGTACGAGCTGCCAAGACAAACAGCGTAGAAGTCCATCAATTGAGGTGTCCACGTCTGACACGGTTGAGAAAATCCACAAAATGAAATTGCATGATCGTCCGTTGAAGGTGCGGAAACTAGCTGAAATGAGAAGCATTTCAAAAAGTGCTATACAGTGTATACATACATACATACCATATATATTGACCGACGATTTGAAGATGAGAAAGCTGTGCGCAGGATGGATGCCGCGCTAGCTTTGAATAGGTCAAAAACAGGGTCATGAATATGTTTCAGTACAGTGTTTTACGATGTTTCACCGCAATAAAGCCGAACTTTTCGTGAATTTATAACCATGGATGAGACATGGGTCCGATTCACCACTTCACACCTGAGAAAAGCAACAGTCAAAGCAGTGGCTTGGAATGGGTGAATCGTGGCGAAATAAGACGAAGACGGTTCCATCTGCAGGCAAGATCATGGCGCATGTTTTTTGGGATGCGCATGGGATTATTTTTATTGATTACCTTCAGAAAGGAAAAACTATCCACGGCGAATATTATGGTAATTTATTGCAGCGTTTAGGTGATAAAATTATGGGGAAAAGACTGCATTTGCCGAAAAAGAATGTACTGTCTCACCAAGACAATGCTCCAGTTTACACATCTACTACTGCGACGGCAAAAATTAATGAATTAAAATTCGAAATGATTCATCGCGTATCTTATTCGCCAGATTTAGCTTCCTCGGTGATAAAAGATTTGCCAATAAAGAAGAGGTGGAGTCTGCAGTTGATAGTTATTTTAAGGAATTTGACAGTTCTTACTATAAAGAGGATATAGAAATTGTTGTATAGAATCGAGCTAAGAGGAAATTATGTTGGAAAATAAAGAACATTTTTGAAAACTTTTTTTGTGTCGTCTTTGTTATTTTGGCTAATCCTCGTATTCTTAGATTCATGTCTTTAGAGCATTTGTACTGAATTCAGCCAAATTTGATGGACATTTTGCGCTTGGTGATGAAATAATAAGGCAGTAAAAAACAGTTGATTCATTGTATTCATTTGTTTTGAGAATGAAATTGGTATTTCGCATACCTCTCACACATACTAGCTAATTGATCTAATTTTAACTTTCTCCTGCAATTCCTAAATTTTAGACCGAAGTTAATTACATTTTAGTCTGTTCTATAATTCTATAGTCGTGGTAAAATTTCAAAAAATCGACGAATAACAATGCCTTCTCTGATATGGTTAATTTAACCCATACATTTTTAGACTCATACTGCTCCGCATTTAGGTCAACGCAGATAAAAGCTCAACAACTCAGCAAAAATCGGGAGAGGCCTCCAGAAAATTATAGTTTTGAATCCTTTATTCCGTTTTAACACACAGTATTTTTTATAAGAACCCCGTAGTTTGCCGCACTGTTTTTGGCCTCACTCTTTTTGTAACCAGGCAAAATGACAGTTCAACTGACTGAAATTTCTGTACTGATGCAAAGGCAAACTTAGTAAAGGTATTTTATTTTTCAAATTAATAAAGAAAACATAATTCATATGAATTAAGAAAAATATTTGAGTTTCTTAATGCAACAAT
Organism: Philornis downsi; assembly: GCA_019455685.1. NCBI lineage: Eukaryota > Metazoa > Arthropoda > Insecta > Diptera > Muscidae > Philornis > Philornis downsi. Next base: position 18,416 of record JAHXMU010030519.1, on the reverse strand, counting down.
ATTCATCAGCTATCCTGTAGAAAATTCTCTGTAAGAATGTCTCTAGAAAGACTATTGAAGAAAGTATTTTCCTACATTTCCAAAGTTTTGTTGATTTGGGACGAATATGGAAGGCAATAGTTACTCGTATATCTTCGGGGCATTAGCAAGGCCTTCCATGTGGCCTTCAAAATGCCTCTTACTTCCGCTTGCAAACGCCACCAACCGATTTATACGCTAAAGCTAAAGCTTACATGCTTCCACATGGACGCATGAACTCGTACATTGACAGTGAAGGTTTTAATATATCTTATTACTGACGGCGAAGTAAATGTATATATCTGCACAAATCAACAAATCGCTTTTGATTATTAGGAGATATGAAGTTGAACATCCAACGATGACGGAATGATAAGGCAGTGAAGTTTAAAGCAACTTTGTAAAAGAATTAAATAATTTTATTTATTTATATATTTCTATAGTTTTAGCAAAATCAAATATGCTTTTATTTTCTGAGATTCATCAAAATAATACAAATAAGTTTTCTATGCATGATATAATAAAAGTTCATTAAGCGCCGTCGAAGGACAACTCGTATCCAGCGAGATTACTGGCATATTTAAGTGCTTGTTGTGTTGAGTTTTCAATACACATAACAAAGAATTCTAAGTGATTAATTAGTGCCTACAAATAAATCACACCAAAAATTAGTACGAATCTAATAACCCAGTCCATACTCAACCGTAATTGAATCCTAATCGATCAACGTCGTTACAATCGCTGTATTTTTATGCGCACTAATTTTGGCATATACCCGTTGAAAGGTCTTTTCTTACTCATGTCTCTGAAAATCACATCCATTGCAAAGGACGTGTGGTTTCCCTTCCAAACTATACAAAGCAACATCGAAGAGCAAAGCCTTCCCACCTCGTTTCATTCCCAGAGGGTGGAGGCATTCCTTATGCCTCTGATTTAATGCCTTCAATTTCTAAAATTGAAGTAAAATCGTTATGAATGTTAAGATTTTATGGTACATTAAATTTCAATTTACCACTCTGTGGCGTAATTAGTTTTCAAATTAATTCGATTTCCTTTGGTCTACCGCTCATTAAAAGATGACTGCACCTAAAAACAATCTTCTATGCATTCCGAGAGAAGGGAGTAGTAATGAGTTACGTGTCTCATTCTACGCTGCGTTCTTTTGGTTGGCTCTTCGTCATACTTTATCGATGTAGAGAGCTGGAAATGTGTTAAACAGACTATCGAATTGTTCTCGACGAATAACTATTCTGCTGACCTTTACGAAAAGGAATTGTATCGTAGATTTATAAAGAAATCTGAGAGAAAATACATCAGCAAAAGGTCAGGGAAACAGAAGTTACTCCTATATTGCGTTCATGTGTTAGGCATGTTGCCGAATTTAAAAAATTGGATTGAAAGCATTGCCGAATGTATTATATCCAAATGATCTTCTGATAGTGATATGATAGTTCTGCTATGGCTAAATAAAGTTATTGTATTTTCTTATCAAATTCGATATCTTAGGGCTTCGCGGTTTTGGTTTCTATCCCAGAGAGTAACATGGAAACTCGCCGTCAACTACAATATATCCACATATACGAAGTTTTTTATGTGACAACCAGAATAGACATCTTTATAAGCCCAAACGTCTCGGTCTTCTGCGTTTCTTCTCCAGTTCATCATATCGACTTTTGATAGTATTCAAAAGCCTGGTCCTTCCAGTGGAGTTTCCACTGCTCTCTTCTGCGCCGCCCCTGGAGTTCGTTTTTGAAAACATTTCATGCTGGAACATTTGGGTCTACCCGCGTAATATGACCTAGCCAGGGCAATAGCTGTATTTTAATATGCTTGAACAAAGCGATGTCGGTACATAGATGATACAGTTCATTGTTAATGTGACCCCGTTACTCTCCCTCACCGATGTTGGGTCCATATATTTTCCGGAATATTTTTCTTCCAACAATGATTCATACACTTGTATCATAACCCAATGTTCTGCGCCATACAACAAGGCGCGTAAAACCAATGCATGCCCTTTGTTTGGTTTTTGCGGCCTAATAAAATGGTGATTAAAAAAAAAAAACATTAAAAAAAGTAAAGAAACACACCCGAATGTTGATAACGCTGCAATCGTTGTAAGGGTCATGAATTAAGGATTTGCGCAGGGAATGTCCATGCGATTAGCGATAACTATAAAGCTGACATCACCACCATCCAGGAAATTCGATGGACAGAACAATGATGCATTCGACATAAAAACTGTGATATCTACTATAGCTGCCATGCAGACAGGCATGAATTCGGATCTGAATGCGTTGCGGGCAGAGGACTTATACACCTTGTCTCGCTGTTTAGGTCAATAAATGATTATATAGGTACTACCCGTGTCAAGTCGAAATATTTTTTTATTACATTGATCTGTGCAAAACTCGGTAGAAGACAAAGGAAACCAAAGATATATTCTATGAGCGCCTAGAAAGAGCATACGACCGATGTGGAAACATCGCATAATGTCTGTCCATTGAACTGATTTATAATGCCTGGCTGAATTTGAAGAGAAGAAAAGATTAACAACATTCCTTCTGGTACCTCCCATACAACTGACCGAATTAACCCACATGTTCATAGATTCATATCTTTCATTTGATTACACTAAATTCAGTCAGATTTGGTACACGGAGTAACTGTGGAGTGGTACCTCCCATTCAAACTGACCATTTTTTCTAAATTCAATTTCAATTTTTACAGCCTGATGATCCATTGATCTTAATAAAATACTATTAAAACACAAAAAAAATAAAGAAATACTTCCCCAATTGCTGATAGCCCTGCAAAAGTTGTAAAGGTTGTGAATTAAGGATATGCACCGAGAATGTCTATACGATTAGGAAATGTCCTTTATAAATACAAAGCTGACGTCACCACCATTCCAGGAGATTCAGTGAGCAGAACAATGATTTATTCGACGACAGGCATGAATTCGGATCTGAATTTGTTGTGGGCAGTGGACTTATATACCTTGTCTCGCCGTTTAGGTCAACAAATGACTGTATATGTACTATCGTGTCAAGTCGAAATATTTTTTTATTACATTGACCTGTGCAAAACTCGGTAGAAGATAAAAGAAACCGAAAACGGGTATTTCGCATAATATCTGAGGAAAAGGATACTGCATACAGTGCAACGCAGCAGCTAATTGCAATGATTACGAAACGCTATAAGGAGAAGAGGGAAAAGAAATAATGGGAGAGTGGGAATAGAGTTGAAGCCCGAAAATTCTACCAGAAATTGAGAACCAAAGCGTATGGAACAGGACGTCTGTCCTGTGATTGCAGCAATGGAAATTCTGTCACAAATAAGCATAGTGTTTTGCAATCATGGATAGAGCATTTCTTTTATAAACTATATGTTGTTGTTTGGGAGCAAAAGTGAAGAAATCTCGTCAACTATCGCCATCGTTGATAATTGGCGTGATTTCCTCACTTGTGCTTCCACAACGCCAATTATCAACGATGGCGATAATTGGCGTGATTTCTTCACTTTTGCTTCCCCAATACCAATTTTCATCGGTGGCGATAATTGGCGTGATTTCCTAACTTGTGTTTCCACTATTAGTTTATAAAAAAATGCTCTCTCTATGATTGTCCATCACCGAGTTAAAATGAAATCAGAATATATCCATACATACAAAAATATACATTTTGACCAGGATTCATGGTCAGTTTGGAAAATAACTTAAATGAAATTCTGCACTTCCATTTACGGAGCGTGAATCTTTGCGACGATCTGTTTTGTCTGCTCTGTATGTCGGAAAGTGGCGCGATGATTAGTACCTATACATGCGACTTTTGTTTGCAGCATCGCGGATTCAATCCCGCATATAGCCACCAATCGTTAATTGAACGGCGGTCTGCTTAATGTGTCTGACGAAAACTTCAATCAGTCGACTAATGGGCAAATCTGGTAAATATTTTCTCAAACTATGACGTTCGGAATCGTCGTTAAACTGTATGTCCCGTAGAGTAAGAATGCGTGTATTGATTGAATACTTTAATGGGATCCAAGGAAGTTTTATTTTATTTTCTTTTTTTTTTTCTTTTTTTTTTTTTTTTTTGTTTTGCTGTATATCCAGTGGGAACTAAATCTATCGTGCTGTTGCCAACTTTTCATATTGACATCGTTACGAATTAAATATGCATATGACAACCGTATTATCAACAACATTGACTAACTATGTAATGCATATGATAAATCCAACAAACATGATGCACGTATTACATCCTAGTTGATTCCGTTTTATGTCAAACACATTCGAGGTGTTTCGTGCAAGTTTCACAACAATCAAAAATGGAATTCCTCTCTCTCTCACACAGTGTTCATCATTATTGGAAAAAAATTGTACATCGAGTAAAACATTATATTGTTCAGATAGATAACTTCACTTTATTTACAGGCTAGCTGATGAATGTCATTATTCTGAGTATAATGAACTTATTTTATAATACGTACAAAATGTATATTTGTTTCGTAATTCTGGAAAGAAAACTCTTTAAACATCTTCAAGTAACGTCTTGGCAGGAATATTATTTAGCCACCCTGTTGTTGAATTAAAATACTCAATCTTAAAAAAAAAAAACACACAAAAAACTCAGAAGCCTCATTCATTTTGTTATTCCAGTTGCAAGAACTTGAGGTGTCCCAACAAGAACGCAAGATATAAATAACGCAGCAATTGAATTGTTTCTCTGGCTGTATGACATGTGGCGCCGTCTTGTTCAAACCACATGCCCTCCACATTCATTTCTTCAATTCTAGGCACGAAAAAACTGGTTATCATTTTACGATACCGAACACCATTGACTGTTTGCGCTTGACATGCCTCATTTTCATAAAAAAAAGGCCCAATGATTCGTCCAGTCCAAAATCCACACCACACAGTGACACGTTGAGGATGCATTTGCTTCTCGTGAATCACTCGAGGATTTTCCTCACCCCAAATGCGACAATTCTGCCTATTGACAAAGCCATCAAGATGGAAATGGGCCTCGTCACTGAAGATGATTTTATCGGCAAAATGAGCATTTTCATTTTGTCTCTCCATGATCAGCTGGCTTTAGTTCCTGAGTCAACTGAACTTTGTATGTATGAAAATGCAAATCTTTCGTCAAAACTCGCTGCTTAGTGGATTTGGAGACATCAATTTGCTGAGCTCGGTGTCGAATTGAGGTGAATGGAGTTTGAGCGACATCATCACGTACAGCTGCGACATTTTCGGTCTATCGACCTGGTCGAAGGCGCGTTGTTGTCTTTACATTACTACAGTTTTTGGCAAATTTATCCATTAATCTTTTTACAATTGACTCTTTTGGAGCATTATTGTGACCGCAAATTGATCGCAATTTGCGAACTGTAGCCGCAAAACGTTCACAATTTTGGTAAAACAATTTCACAATGAGAATGCGTTGTTCATTCGTGTATCGCTCCATTTTTAATAACCTCGTACCTTCTACTACCAAACAATAACAATTGTTCAAGACAAATTAGATAATGGTCAATACAAAACATTTTTTTTTTTTCAAAAAAAATGTAATTATTATTTTTTACTTGGATTTCCTATAAACATGGAACATATCACTTCACTTTTCTGATTTATATTCAGTATTCTAAATATCTCACTCTTAATTATATTTTATCCATAAGATTTCAAATAAAAAATAGTGAATAAACACCTTCTGTTAAACCCTTCGCATAGTAACGATTGGGATGATAAATATCTCCTACACTATCATGGCAAATCTCAAATGTGTTGCAGTCTATTACGGTAATCAATGTAACATGTCAAACTCCAACAAATTACAAACAGATAAACTGGCACATAAACACACACGTTATGACACATACCGCATTTGCTAATAAACAGAAATGCTCATATTTGAATGTATATGCAATTCCGTAATGTCCATCCTTGATAATTTCTACTCAGCATCTGACTTAATAAAATGGAAGGCCTTTCTCTACAAAAGAGCTGCGTTGAATTCTATAGTCAATTGATCTTGGCATGTGTAGAATTGGCCACGTCCGTTACTGCAGTGATCTTAACACTATTATATTAAACATTAACACCAGCCAACAACCTTTTGGAACAGATCAACGAAATATCTTTGGTGGACTGAATTCAAATTTGTAATTAGTTTTTCGCTATTAAGTCAGGTTTTCGAGATACAAAAAATGTTTTTATTCGTTGTTTCCATAAAAACTCTAGTTTATTTAAAAATCAATGAATTTTGAAAAGTGAATGGCATTATTTGAACGCCGTTTATATTATGATGGTTCAATTTCACGAGTTAGAGTCCAGCAATAGTCTCCCAGCCCGTTTTTGTCCCAAAATCTTTGATAATTTTTTTCAATTTTCGTTAAATCTTGGTGAGCATCCTCCCCTTTTTCATCGCTCACCGCACCTAGGTTTGGTGAAAAACAAATCTAAATGCGAATGAAGAAAATGCATTTTAATTGACATTCATGCACCTAATTCGTGATAATTTTGCAATAATTTAGCAACAATTTGTATGTAGCTGTCATTCTTATTGTTTTCAGGAAAACTGTTCACGATGCTCTTCAAAGATTTCCAGGCTGCATATTCTTTCTCCAATAAACATTATGGAAAATTGTCATCATTCATTCATTGTCATCATAGCTTTCTGATCTGAGGGCCTACAAATTTGCCTTCTTTGATTTTAGCATATGTAATTGTACTGGTTTTGATAAGAGGTTAATCCAGGTTTAATCTCTGGCGGTATTGTTGTAATACAACTTAGTAGAGAGATAGTGGAGTTGAGAACCAATTCTTACGTGACGGGCAGTAAGTTTTGGGCTAAAGAATTGGCGGGTTTAGAATAATTGCATAATTCCTTAGAGTTGAGAAATTATACAATTAAATTTCTTCTTAAAAAGGCCCAATTTTATCTGCAGCGTCAGAAGAAAAACATAATTTAGATGTATTAATGGTTTATTTGAAATGCTTTGTTTTTCTTGTGAATACTCAGTTCTTTTTGGGCACTCTGTTCTGACGCAATGATGACATGTAGCACGACTATCCAATAGACAAAGGAAACAACAATATTTTGTGACACCTCCTTGCATACCAGTCAACAGACCAATGACCTGAAACAGATTATAGATGCAAACCTTAAGGTCACCACAGATCTTTTTTTTTTTTTTTTTTTTTTTTTTTTTTTTTAAACAATCCTCTTACGAGGTTTATTAAAAATTCAGTACCATATATTACAATATAATATTTGGCCTCAGTGCCGGAAGGCATTATTGAGGCATGCTGGCAACAAGTTTCAGGTGTACGCTAATTACAATACATAATTGCAAGTAAAATGTATTAATGATTTTACATGAACTAATTCACTCTTTGCCTTACAAATTTGTACATATTGTTTTCTGTCACATAAATAGCTTTTGAAGAGTTGTAATTCCTTGCCGACAATTCCATAATATGATAATTTTTCCAGCAGTATATCATGATCCACAAGATCGAATACCTTAGAAAAATCTAAAAACAGGCCTGCAACGCCATGAAAACCACTATCCAAACCATCACAAATAAAGTTCACCACATTGATCACAGCTTCTTCAGTTCCACATCCTTTTCGAAATCCAAACTGATATTCGTACATACATTCATTTTGATTTAAGTAATCTAACAACTTCTTATGCAATAATTTTTCAAAAATTTTATCTATTACAGACAAAATTGCAGTAGGACGATACTCTTCCACAAACATAGCTTTCGAAATTTTCGGAATAGGAATAATTTTACTAATTTTGAGACTATCAGGATATTTTGCGCTTGCAATTATTCTATTAAATATGGTCATTAATATTGGAGACAAATAGTTACTACATTCAACTACTATTTTCGACATAATACCATCATATCCCGGAGCAGGATTAATATTAAGGTCATTAATCATGTCAATAACCTCATTTTCATTAAATGAATCTAGCGATAACTTGCTTGATTTCCTCCTCAAAGTCCTTAATATATTGCAATTATCATCAACAAATATCATAATTTCTTGCTTCAAACTTTCCACAGACCGTACAAAATATTGATTTAAACGATCAGCTTTCTCCTGATCACAAACAACTCTTCGTCCATCTTCTGTAATAATCTGTATTTCCTTATTTGTTTTACGTGACAAAACAGTGTTTAAAAAATTCCAAGATTTTTTCGGATCATTATTAACTTTATTCAGATTGTCAAAATAATAATTGCTCCTAGACTCCGCACTAGCTACCTTAATTACCTTACTAATACCTTTCAACAGCTCACTACATTTCTTAGAATTCGACATCCTTCATTTAATAATGTTCCATTTATTATCGTTGTATTTGAGTAATATCAAAGTTTCAGTCATTGATTCGTAATTTTTCCTTATATTAACGGCATGAGCAATTGGTATGGATGGTCTTTCATTCCCATAATGTAAAAAAAGAGCCTTTAAACTGTACTTAGAGCCATCAATAAATAATCTCCATTCACTTTCATTTCATATGACTGAAATCATAGGCATTTCCAAAAGGGCTATATATTGCATATTGACCGAAGATTTGAAGATGAGAAAGCGCGCTTGCTCTCAATGGAGCAAAAGCAGCGTCATGAAGATGTTTCAGTACAGTGTTAGGCGATGTTTGACCGCAACAAGACCAAATTTTTGCGTCGATTTATAACCATGGATGAGACATGGGTCCACCACTTTAATCTTGAGGTAAAGGCACAATCAAAGCAGTGGATTGGAATTAGAGAATCGTGTTCAAAAAAGGCGAAGACGGTCCCATCTGCGATCAAAATCATGGCGTTATGTTGAAAAATAAAGAAAATTTTGTCTAATTTTCTTTTTTTTTGTCTTCTTTGTCTGATCCGCCAATTTTGGGATCACCCTCTTATAACTATGGCATCAAAACCGGCACTAAAATGCGTGTAAGGATTTATACTTATCTAGAAATTATTGGTCTAAAATCATTAAGTTAATTATACCGATTAGGTCAGAATCGATGTACATTTTATTGGTTAAAGACAAATTCATTTTTAACAATTTGGTTATTGAATCAAAAAATTTGTTATTTCAAAATAGTAATTTGTCCAAAAACGGCAAAAGCCGGTTTGTACCACGACCGATTTATAAGTTTTATCAGAACATTCGGACAGCATGAAAAACATTGTAAATCACGCCTTTCTGTCATTCAATTCTAAAAATGGGAAGATGGATTGATGCACAGGTAAAGGATGCTTTCCACTCTCATTCTCTTACGGACGGCCTTGCCATCTCCTCTCCGGATACACAGTTACACATGCAAAAACAATTTTGTCGCCCTTATTATTAGCTACATATTTAATAGCTTAACTAATTGTGAATGATAGTGTTGATAACATGCGATTGCAATCGTTATTCATTATCAGCACTTACGACGAGTTTAAGATATACCTCCTCCATATGTACTCGTACTCGTAGGTACACTTTTAAACGCAAGTGTGCCCGTTTATTTTGGGCACATAAATCTATATCGTTGTCGCCGCAGTAGATGCATAGAACAATATGTTGCAGATAGATGTTAAATGAGTGCTAAAGCTAATTTTTCTACATTATCTAGATATTGTAATAAATGCTTCGTCTCCATTTAGCGTTCATTTTATGACTTCGTAAGGACATCTGTGATACACTCAGACTACACAAACTTGATGATGATGAGATTTAATTGAAAATAAGTGCCAAGCAATTTGTTTAACTGATTGGAAGATGTGTTTGCATCGTTCTTATTAAATTTATTCTTTATCATGATTTAGTTCTCAGGATGTCATTTGCAAGGCTATGTAAGTTTACTTAATATATGGAAGTACATATATTATATACAGGACATAAGTTCATTGGTAGTAAGGTCAATTAAATTTGCTGTCCATCAACAAAAATGCCAGAATTTTACCAATTTATTTAATAACCTAACATATATTCAGAATTAGATGCTTAAACGTATAAAGAAGTGTTTGTGTCTAGAAAGATTGCTAAGCTTATTGATATTACATTAGAAGGACTTTAAGCATAATAATCCCAGCATTATTGTGGACAATAGACAAGAAGTGTTCAGCCTTCTATATCACTCAGATGTTGACTAATTGCATCGATTATAAGTCGCATATGGAAAAAGATTCACACGCTTTTCCCGTTTGTCAATCTTTTCCAATTCCTCGCAACAAGTTTTCTGAAGGTTTCTAAAGCCTGGTACATCCAAAAGCGAATTCATCGCTGTCTGGTGCGTCGGCTATTGAGTTCAGGGTAGAAGATGCTTCGTGGTATTATTTTGTTACGCTTCTCTATATTGATGTCAATGCACAGCTCATACCACTCATAATTCATACGATGTCAATACTTCCTTTTAACCTTGGCGGGCCTATACACTTCATAACGTAACATCCTCGAACTCAGAATTCCCTCAGCAGGGTCCCCCGCCACAAAAGAAAAAGAATTACATCCTATTTCAATAAAATCGAATACTTTTTGATAAACATTTCGGAAGTATGTATTGGAAAAACTGTATTCGCAAACAATTAAAATATAACGGAAAGTTTTATAAACCATTTTTAAAATTCGGAAAGTTTTTGTGTGGTTTCCACACTTCGTATAAAAAATTGACATTTGTAGAATTGTGCATTTAGATATCAAACATGTATTATATTTTGTATTTTGGAACCATGATACCTTAAGTTTTCCAAAGATATGTCCTAGTTTATTGCAAAAGTGTGTTTTTATTTTTGGCTCCCCAATAAGGTGCCTCTATTTGCCATACCTTTATGAATTCCAAAAGGGTGACCAAACAAGAACGCAAGATTAAAATTTGGCACCATTCGAAGTGTTATTGTTTGACATTTGAACAATTGTTAATGTTTGCTGGTAGAAGGTACGAGGTTAGTAAAAATGGAGCGCCACACGAATGGACAACGCATTTTCATTGTGAAATTGTTTTACCAAAATGGTGAAAGTTTTGTGGCTACAGTTCGCAATTTGCGATCAATTTTAGGTCAGAAAAATGCTCTAAAAGAGTCACCTGAAAGGAGATTAATGGATAAATTTGCCAAAACTGGGTCTGTTAGTGATGTAAAGATAACAACGCGCCTTCGACCAGGTCGATCGACCGAAAATGTCGTAGCTGTACGTGATGATGTCGCTCAAACTCCATCCATCTCAATTCGTCGCCGAGCTCAGGAAATTGGTGTCTCCAAATCCACTATGCAGCGAATTTTGACGAAAGATTTGCATCTTCATGCATAGAAAGTTCAATTGGCTCAGGAACTGAAGCCAGCTGACCATTGACAGCGAAGGGAGTTCGTTAATTGGGTATTGAAAAGACAACATGAAAATGCTGATTTTGCCAATAAAATCATCTTCAGTGACGAGGCCCATTTCCATCTTGATGGCTTCATCAATAGGCAGAATTGTTACATTTGGGGTGAGGAAAATCCTTGAGTGATTTACGGGAAGCAAATGCATCCTCAATGTGTCACTGTGTGGTGTGAATTTTTGGCTGGAGGAATCATTGGACCTTTTTTTATGAAAATGAGCCATGTCAAGCGCAAACAGTCAATGGTGTTCGGTATTGTGAAATGACAAGTAGTTTTTTCGTGCATAGAATTGAAGAAATGAATGTGGAGGGCATCGAGCCACACAAAACGACCGATTTTGGTTGTAGTACATATTTGAAGTTTCCAGAAAGCGTAATTTCAAGTTTTGGCGACGTCAATTGACTACCAATCTCATGCAATTTGATGCCGTTAGACTTTTTATGTGGAGCTACGTCAAAGACCGTATTTACACGGATAATCCCCAAACGTTGGAGCATTTGAAAACCAACATTCGTCAAGTTATCATCGAGCTGTCGATCGAAACGTGTGACAAAGATGTCGAAAACTACCTCAAAAGGATCCACTGCTGCTACCAATCCAGAGGCGGTCATTTAAACGATATTGTATTTCGAACATAATAGAAAAGTACAAGCATTATAATGAAATAGAAGTTGCATCGAAATCATAGCTTTATGTGTGTTTTATTTAACTTTACTTTTGAAACCGAAATGTGAATAACTCCGGTATATTTCATGCAACAAGTTCTGGAAGTAGTTCCAATGCAGTGATTATATAGAGGACCTAATAGAAGCGATTTCAAATCAATTTAGCTGGAAGGCATCAAGTACATATGTGATAAAATTATAATTTCTTGTTACCCTTTTGTTCACCTATATTTGGTTCAGGTGCATCTTCTCATATTTGAGCATATAAATTTAATTTAATTTAAATTCAATTGTATGCAAATGAATATACAATAACAGTAAAGACATATATCCGTATGTGGCATCATTGGATTCAGTCGTTGTTACTGTTGCGTGGGCGTGAGACTTGAATGGCTACTTGGATAAGAAGCGTTGACAGAACACTTCTGTGTTTGTGCTAGGCAACGAATGACCAGTGGGTGAAATAGTTAAAAGGTTGTTGTTCTTAACTGATATTACAAACGATAATCGTTATTACCCTATTTAGGTGTTCGCATTGACGTGTCTAAGCGATGTAATTGTTCGGAAAATAATAATGCAATAAATTATGTAAGTTAATTACTAAATTTCTCATAAATTGTAATAATTCATAACTTAAATCTATACATATTTTAATAAATATGAAAATATATACTGCAATTTTTCCCTTCGGGCCAAAAACACCTTTAGTTTCATTTGCTAGAAACGCATGTGGTCTGACATTCAAATTTACCGCAGTCCTTTTCGTAAAATGCTAACTCAAACAAAACCCATATAAGTATATCTGTACATTCCATCCTGTATGCGGGAGGAGATACTGAAGCCCCTCTCCGAACGCGAAAACAAAATCGACAGAAAATATTTAATTTCCTGCGTAGATGTTTTTCCTGGCATTGATTTTCGCCTACTCTGGAAATTGTTTGACTATAAAAATGCATATAAATGAAACATCACAGGCACATATTTAATGTAAAGTTGAAAGTGATACAAAGGCACTTTTAGTTTAGCGTGTAATTGACTAACATTTATGTTTAAACAAATGTATCACCTTTTGGCTATTACTAAGGCGATCCCAAAAATATAGAAGAGACCCAAAACTATAAAACATATGTTTTAAGTTTCAAGGCACCCGGTTGTTTATTATTTTTATTTGTGCTATCAAAAGTAAACGATCTCAGTGAATTTGTAAACACGAAACGAAAAAATTAATCACCATTATGCAGTTCTATATTTCCATTTTAAAGGTATCACTTCAGCCAACATTAAAGCCGAGCTAGATTCTACTCTGGGGGAATTTCTTCCTCCGTTTACGACTGTAAAGTATTGGGTAGCAGATTTTAAATGAGGCCGTACATGGTGCCAAAACAAACACCGTAGTGGTCGGCCAATTGAGGTGTCCACGCCAGACACGGTTAAGAAAACCAAATCTAATCAAAATGTTATTGGATGATGGTCGGTTGAAGGTGCGTGAGCTAGCGTATATCGTATATTGACCGAAGATTTGAACGTAAGAAAGTTGTGCGCAAAAAGGGTGCCGCGCTTGCTTTCAATACAGTAAAAGCAATGTCGTGAAGATGCTTCAGTAAAGTGTTTAGCGATGTTTCACCGCAATAAGGACGTGGAACCATGGATGGGACATGGGTCCACCATTTCACACCTAAGACAAAGGAACAGTCACTGCAATAGACTGAAATGGGAGAATTGTGTCCAAAGAAGGCGATGACAGTTCCATTTGCAGGCAAAGTCAAGGCGTCTGGTTTTTTGGATGCGCAAGGGATTATTTTTATTGACTATCTTCAGAAAGGAAAAACCATCAACGGCGAATATTATGCTAATTTATTGCAGCCCTTAAGTGTTGAAATTATGGAAAAAGGGCTGTATTTGGCGAAGAATAAAATTTAATTTTATCAACACAATGCTCCAGTTCGCACATTTAGTATTGCGATGGCAAAAATGAATGCATTAAATTTCGAATTGCTTCATCACGCACATTATGCGGCAGATTTAGTTCCCTTGGATTATTTTCTACTTCCAAATTAGAAAAAATGGCTCGGTGGTAAAAGATTTGCCAACAATGAAAAGAGTTGGAGCCTGTGGTTGATGGTTTGACAGTTCTTACTATAAACAGGGTATAAAAGCTGTTAAATATCGCTAGAAACAGTGTATCGAGATAAACAAAGATTATGTTGACAAATACAAACAATTTTTCCCAACTTTTTTGTGTCCTTGTTAGATCGACTAATTTTGGGACTGCCTTCGTAAAACCACTACACAGTGCAATGCAAATTTTAAAAGGGGATGATACCATTACCAAATGACTGCTAAACTCCCAAACAACAAACTGTTATGTAGCTACATTATACAGTCGGGAAAATATGTTGTCAATTCATTCGAGATAAATGAAGGAACTGAAGAATTGGTCAACTTTCACACAACATCGTTTTGCATTTGTGCAAAAGTGTGATTTCTGCCGATAATTTCGTGACACATCGCTGGTTTCTTATAATAAATAAATACTCTGAATTAAAGCTCAATAAATTAAGGAAAATCGTAACTTTATGAAATCCTCCACTTAGAAATGATAGAGGAATATCTGGAATATTTTTGCTAAATCCTTCAATTTTTCAGTGTAGTACTCTAATGGGAGTGGCAATGTATTTCGTTTTCATTCCAAGAACTAAGTTTACTATGTTTCGGATATCTACTAAATTATATTGATTCAAGTGCTATCTAGCGAAAGATATGAACCCAAGATCAAATTTAGAAATTTGTATGCCGATTTTTTCAAATTTTACTAAGCATTATAGTGCAGCATACTTGACAAACTAGCAAGTAACTTCAGTTTAGGAATTAGGGATTACAACGAAAAATTGATTTTCCAAAAGTTGTTCAATTTGTATAGGAAGTACCAGATGGGGTGTGGTAATGCACTCCGTTTTTATTCTCAGAACTGAGTTTATTACCCAATTCCCATGAGTACATTCATTTAGTCATTTAGTACTATTGCCCGAAAGATATGAAGTTAATGATATATAGGAAGTACCAGAAAGAGCATGGTTATTTGATCGAATTAAAAGTTAATTCATCGGACAAAAATGCAAGCTACTGTAGAACGCTAATGTAGATTTATCGAGAAAGGACTGAATTTCGCAAGAATGGCTAATTTGCATGGGAGGTATCAGAAGTGTTCTAATAAAGCCGCATACTTTCTGCCTCATACGATAATATGTACCAAATTTGATTGAATTTAGTATAACTGTATAAATAGTGTGACCACTTGTGGCGCAATGGTTAGATCAAGCGACTATCGTTCGCATGATCGCGGGTTCAATCCCGCATACCTTCACCTATTATTACTTAAGCGGCAGTCACCTCGACGTGTTGGATGAACACTTGGAGTAGTCGAGTAATCGACAAACAAGTCTTGTTAATGCTTCTCAAACTGTGATGTTGGAAATCGTCGTTAAACTGTACGTCACGTTAAGTAAATAGAAAGCGTGTAAAAGCTCACTGAATGTGAGATGCTCTCCCATATCTCACTCATGAGGTGCAAAGGAATTTCCTTTTCTTTTCATTTCTTTGTGTAGAAGATTTGAACCTAATAATTTTCGAACTAAAATGTTCATTTGGAAAGTAAGCTTCAAAGAGAATGTGGTAAATTATTCAATTTTTTCCTAAATTTGCCCAGCATTAAAGGACAATATAAGATTACGGCTGCTACAGTCTGCGACTTAGGAGTTATAGATAAAAATTTGAATTGGAAATATTGATTATTTTGTATGGAAGATACCAAAATTGAAGAGGCGGTACAGCCCATTTATAGTCCCAGCTACTATACTATAAAAAAATTCTAGATCATGCCAAACTTTAAGAAGTTCCCTAAAGATTTTCAGCAGTTAACGTTTTTACCAGACAGCCAGCCAGCTAGGCAGACGAACTTCACTCAATAGAAATGCTTTTTGTTACAGCTAATCAGTACTTTAGATGCTTCTTTTTTACTTGGGGTGAAAATATAAATATAATAATTTATTGTATGTTTCATGAAAGTTGTTTACTACCACAATTTGAGTTATAAATTTACATTAATATTTATGAACATGGTACATAATATTTATCAACATCCCAAATTTAAACTACATGCCTCCTTTGAAAATAAATTTTGCCTACGCTCATGGTCTACATGTTGTGGCATCATACATTTTATATAATATAATGCTCTGCGTTGCCTCACGAAAGGTATCCAATTACAAAAAGTTTTACCATAACATTCTGCGAAACTGCAATATTGGCATTTCATTTTGATACATTTTGATACAGGTGTTGCTCGTTATCCGCCCTGATTGTGACCGAAGCTGCTGTCTTTGGAGGTGAAAACATGTGGAAAGTTGTATTTTCTACTTCTGCAACAAGAGCAAGAAGGACGTGAGTGGCGTAACTGCAACCAAGAAATTGATATTCTCAGAGCGAAAAAGTAAAACTGAAAATATTCCAAAATGCGAAAGAACAGATACAACAAATAATACAATGCAGCTTAAAAAGTATTGGTATTGGAAACAGAGACACGATAGTGCTATACAAGCAACCATTAATCTTTAGTGAAATTGTTTTTTATATCTATAAAATGAAACTTAATCTACGTTTGACAAAAGTATAAGTTCTCGTAGAATACATACTTTTATATTGATATTATTAAACAACTGCAAACGTGGCATCCTGTGTCATATTATTCAGTTGTCATGAACGGAACGCGGTTTTCAACAAAAATAGTTATTGATTTATTCAAAGAAAGATTTTTAAAGAATTTAACCATTAATACTGCAATACTGCTGGCGCTATGAATGTTTAACAAGGCAATTTGTCGTTGCAACTGCATACTTCGATAGGCGGTTATAACCAGTGAGAAGACCGCCTTCAAAATTTTTCACTATTAATAGGACTTTTAATTAGGAAGGCTTTCGAATTTGCTATCAACATCAAATTCCTTTGCTCAAACTGTAATACAACCATATGAATGAGAGTCGCATTTACTAACCGTCACGCAAAGGTTATACGAGGTGTGTTAAATAAATAAGGCGAATTTTCATTTTTCTAAAAAAATATTTATTTGTTGATCAATTTCTATTTTATCTCATTCAAAGTAGTCCTCTTCAGATATAATACACTTGTGCCAGCGTTTTCTCCAATCCTCGAAGCAGTTCTGATATGCACTTTTTGGTATGTCCTTGAGCTCTCTCAGCGATTCTGTTTTTATCTCCTCAATCGTCGCAAATCACCGTCCTTTCATAGGTCTCCCCAATATTGGCAGCAGAAAAAACTCGCAGGTGGCTAAATCTGGTAAATGCGATGACTGAGGCATGATAACGGTGTTGTTTTTGCCCTAAATAATCTTTCACAAGCAAAGATGACTGAGCAGATGCATTATCATGATGCAAAAGCCATGCATTTTTTTCCACAATTCTGGGTGTTTTTTTCGTATTGTTTCACGCAAACGGCGCATAACTTCAAGGTAATGCTCTTCACTACCTTGTGGTAAGAACTCCTGACGCACTACGCTATGGTAATCGAAGAATACAGTGAGCAAAACCTTGATATTTGATCGAACTTGGCTTGCTTTTTTTGGTCTTGGCTCTCCTGGGCTCTTCCATTGGGACGATTGGGCTTTGGTTTCGATGGCATAACCATATACCCATGATTCGTCACCAGTTATGACCCTTTTAAGCAAATCGGGATCATCGTTGACGTCATTTAACAATTCCTGAGCGATGCTCATGCGACGTTGTTTTTGGTCAATATTCAGCAGTTTTGGAACGAACTTCGCTGCCACACGCTTCATGCCCAAAATTTGCGAAAAGATTGCATGGCATGAGCCAACCGATATGCCGATATCCTCAGCAACTTCTCCAATTGTGATCGACGATTCTCTATAACAATTTTCTTCACCTTCTCAACATTTTCTTCGGTTGTTGATGTGCTGAGGCGTCCAGAGCGAGCGTCTTCATTCATATTTTCTCGGCTTTCTGTGAAAAACTTGTGCAACTTGTAAACATTTATTTGACTTAGAGTACTCTCACCGTATGCCATTGTCAAGATTTCAAGTATTTTCAAGCACTTAGTTCCATTTTTTACAAAAAATTTGATGCAGCTTCTTTGATCCATTTTTTCGATAGCAGGAAATCGCCAAACACGCAAAACATTTGTCTTATTTATGCCTCTCACAAACAAATCAAACATGATATATGGATAAAACCCTCAACATATCTTCGAGACGAGTGTACCAACATAAAAAAAAAAAAATAATCGAAAGTCGAATGTACGTCACGCGAAATTTG
>JAHXMU010030518.1:0-21540 GCA_019455685.1 Philornis downsi | reverse complement strand
CGAATTAACCCGCATGTTCATAGATTCATATCTTTCATTTGATTACACTAAATTCAGTCAGATTTGGTATACGGAGTAACTGTGGAGTGGTACCTTCCATTCAAACTGACCGTTTTTCCTAAATTCAATTTCAATTTTTACAGCCTGATAATCCGTTGATCTTAAAAAATACTATTAAAATACAAAAAGAAAATAAAGAAACACTCCCACAATTGCTGATATCCCTGCAAAAGTTGTAAGAGTTGTGAATTATGCGATTAGCAAATGTCCTTCATAAATACAAAGCTGACATCACCACCATTCCAGGATATTCAGTGGGCAGAAAAATGATTTATTCGACGACAGGCATGAATTCGAATCTGAATTTGTTGTGGGTATTGGACTTATACGCCTTGTCTCGCCGTTTAGGTCAAAAAATGACTGTATAGGTACTATCGTGTCAAGGCGAAATATTTTTTTTTTTTCACTACATTGATCTGTGCAAAACTCAGTAGAAGACAAAGGAAACCAAAGATATATTCTATGAGTACCTAGAAAGAGCATACGACCGATGTGGCAACATCGCATAATGTCTGCCTATTGCACTGATTTATAACGCCTGGTTGAATTTGAAGAGAAGAAAAGATTAACAACATTCCATCTGGTACCTCCCACACAAGTGACCGAATTAACCCACATGTTCATAGATTCATATCTTTCATTTGATTACACTAAATTCAGACAAATTTGGTACACGGCGTAACTGTGGTACCTCCCATTCAAACTGACCGTTTTTCCTAAATTAAATTTCTTCTTTTAAGTCCTCAGTCATAGGCTGCAGCATCTCAAATTTTTGTCCATTGTATTGATTTATAAAAAGTTCAGCAGCATTTGAAAAAATCATCTGAAACTCTTCTTTATTACCTCGCATATAAATGACCGAATTAACCCTAATACTTTTATATACATATCTTCTATTTGGCTACGTTAAATTTAGTCAAATGTAATACACACTAAGTGTCTGCCAATGTAGGGTTTCACAGTGAAAATCGAGCTCAGTGCTACAGTTCTCCTGGCACTAAATTGAATGCTTTTCAGAAACCTAAATTACTCTCTGTTTTTTTTAGTCATTGGACTCCTCCAGTATTCTAATTTCAACATTATCTGTTAAATTTAGCGAAAGTCCGCCAAGAAGTCACGCCTTTTCTAGTAGCTCCCAAAAAACTAGCCGACCTGACGTATAGATGGTACCAGTAGTGGGAAAAACATTATTTGGATGAAAACTGGCAACCTTATATAAAACATATGTTTTAGGTTTCAAGGCGCCGCGTTGTTTACTATTTTTATTTAAGCCATCCAAGCCACCAAGTAAACCATGTCAGTGAATTTGTAAACATGGAATTTGTGAATTTGTAAACATGAAATTGGTCACCGTTGTGTAATTCAATATTTCCATTTGAAAGGTCTCAGTTCAACCAATATTAAAACCGAGCTAGATTCTACTCTGGGGGAGTCTTCTCCTTACGCTTGTTTACGACTGTAAATTAATGGGTAGAAGAGTTTAAACGAGGTCGTACGAGCTGCCAAGACAAACAGCGTAGAAGTCCATCAATTGAGGTGTCCACGTCTGACACGGTTGAGAAAATCCACAAAATGAAATTGCATGATCGTCCGTTGAAGGTGCGGAAACTAGCTGAAATGAGAAGCATTTCAAAAAGTGCTATACAGTGTATACATACATACATACCATATATATTGACCGACGATTTGAAGATGAGAAAGCTGTGCGCAGGATGGATGCCGCGCTAGCTTTGAATAGGTCAAAAACAGGGTCATGAATATGTTTCAGTACAGTGTTTTACGATGTTTCACCGCAATAAAGCCGAACTTTTCGTGAATTTATAACCATGGATGAGACATGGGTCCGATTCACCACTTCACACCTGAGAAAAGCAACAGTCAAAGCAGTGGCTTGGAATGGGTGAATCGTGGCGAAATAAGACGAAGACGGTTCCATCTGCAGGCAAGATCATGGCGCATGTTTTTTGGGATGCGCATGGGATTATTTTTATTGATTACCTTCAGAAAGGAAAAACTATCCACGGCGAATATTATGGTAATTTATTGCAGCGTTTAGGTGATAAAATTATGGGGAAAAGACTGCATTTGCCGAAAAAGAATGTACTGTCTCACCAAGACAATGCTCCAGTTTACACATCTACTACTGCGACGGCAAAAATTAATGAATTAAAATTCGAAATGATTCATCGCGTATCTTATTCGCCAGATTTAGCTTCCTCGGTGATAAAAGATTTGCCAATAAAGAAGAGGTGGAGTCTGCAGTTGATAGTTATTTTAAGGAATTTGACAGTTCTTACTATAAAGAGGATATAGAAATTGTTGTATAGAATCGAGCTAAGAGGAAATTATGTTGGAAAATAAAGAACATTTTTGAAAACTTTTTTTGTGTCGTCTTTGTTATTTTGGCTAATCCTCGTATTCTTAGATTCATGTCTTTAGAGCATTTGTACTGAATTCAGCCAAATTTGATGGACATTTTGCGCTTGGTGATGAAATAATAAGGCAGTAAAAAACAGTTGATTCATTGTATTCATTTGTTTTGAGAATGAAATTGGTATTTCGCATACCTCTCACACATACTAGCTAATTGATCTAATTTTAACTTTCTCCTGCAATTCCTAAATTTTAGACCGAAGTTAATTACATTTTAGTCTGTTCTATAATTCTATAGTCGTGGTAAAATTTCAAAAAATCGACGAATAACAATGCCTTCTCTGATATGGTTAATTTAACCCATACATTTTTAGACTCATACTGCTCCGCATTTAGGTCAACGCAGATAAAAGCTCAACAACTCAGCAAAAATCGGGAGAGGCCTCCAGAAAATTATAGTTTTGAATCCTTTATTCCGTTTTAACACACAGTATTTTTTATAAGAACCCCGTAGTTTGCCGCACTGTTTTTGGCCTCACTCTTTTTGTAACCAGGCAAAATGACAGTTCAACTGACTGAAATTTCTGTACTGATGCAAAGGCAAACTTAGTAAAGGTATTTTATTTTTCAAATTAATAAAGAAAACATAATTCATATGAATTAAGAAAAATATTTGAGTTTCTTAATGCAACAATATTCATCAGCTATCCTGTAGAAAATTCTCTGTAAGAATGTCTCTAGAAAGACTATTGAAGAAAGTATTTTCCTACATTTCCAAAGTTTTGTTGATTTGGGACGAATATGGAAGGCAATAGTTACTCGTATATCTTCGGGGCATTAGCAAGGCCTTCCATGTGGCCTTCAAAATGCCTCTTACTTCCGCTTGCAAACGCCACCAACCGATTTATACGCTAAAGCTAAAGCTTACATGCTTCCACATGGACGCATGAACTCGTACATTGACAGTGAAGGTTTTAATATATCTTATTACTGACGGCGAAGTAAATGTATATATCTGCACAAATCAACAAATCGCTTTTGATTATTAGGAGATATGAAGTTGAACATCCAACGATGACGGAATGATAAGGCAGTGAAGTTTAAAGCAACTTTGTAAAAGAATTAAATAATTTTATTTATTTATATATTTCTATAGTTTTAGCAAAATCAAATATGCTTTTATTTTCTGAGATTCATCAAAATAATACAAATAAGTTTTCTATGCATGATATAATAAAAGTTCATTAAGCGCCGTCGAAGGACAACTCGTATCCAGCGAGATTACTGGCATATTTAAGTGCTTGTTGTGTTGAGTTTTCAATACACATAACAAAGAATTCTAAGTGATTAATTAGTGCCTACAAATAAATCACACCAAAAATTAGTACGAATCTAATAACCCAGTCCATACTCAACCGTAATTGAATCCTAATCGATCAACGTCGTTACAATCGCTGTATTTTTATGCGCACTAATTTTGGCATATACCCGTTGAAAGGTCTTTTCTTACTCATGTCTCTGAAAATCACATCCATTGCAAAGGACGTGTGGTTTCCCTTCCAAACTATACAAAGCAACATCGAAGAGCAAAGCCTTCCCACCTCGTTTCATTCCCAGAGGGTGGAGGCATTCCTTATGCCTCTGATTTAATGCCTTCAATTTCTAAAATTGAAGTAAAATCGTTATGAATGTTAAGATTTTATGGTACATTAAATTTCAATTTACCACTCTGTGGCGTAATTAGTTTTCAAATTAATTCGATTTCCTTTGGTCTACCGCTCATTAAAAGATGACTGCACCTAAAAACAATCTTCTATGCATTCCGAGAGAAGGGAGTAGTAATGAGTTACGTGTCTCATTCTACGCTGCGTTCTTTTGGTTGGCTCTTCGTCATACTTTATCGATGTAGAGAGCTGGAAATGTGTTAAACAGACTATCGAATTGTTCTCGACGAATAACTATTCTGCTGACCTTTACGAAAAGGAATTGTATCGTAGATTTATAAAGAAATCTGAGAGAAAATACATCAGCAAAAGGTCAGGGAAACAGAAGTTACTCCTATATTGCGTTCATGTGTTAGGCATGTTGCCGAATTTAAAAAATTGGATTGAAAGCATTGCCGAATGTATTATATCCAAATGATCTTCTGATAGTGATATGATAGTTCTGCTATGGCTAAATAAAGTTATTGTATTTTCTTATCAAATTCGATATCTTAGGGCTTCGCGGTTTTGGTTTCTATCCCAGAGAGTAACATGGAAACTCGCCGTCAACTACAATATATCCACATATACGAAGTTTTTTATGTGACAACCAGAATAGACATCTTTATAAGCCCAAACGTCTCGGTCTTCTGCGTTTCTTCTCCAGTTCATCATATCGACTTTTGATAGTATTCAAAAGCCTGGTCCTTCCAGTGGAGTTTCCACTGCTCTCTTCTGCGCCGCCCCTGGAGTTCGTTTTTGAAAACATTTCATGCTGGAACATTTGGGTCTACCCGCGTAATATGACCTAGCCAGGGCAATAGCTGTATTTTAATATGCTTGAACAAAGCGATGTCGGTACATAGATGATACAGTTCATTGTTAATGTGACCCCGTTACTCTCCCTCACCGATGTTGGGTCCATATATTTTCCGGAATATTTTTCTTCCAACAATGATTCATACACTTGTATCATAACCCAATGTTCTGCGCCATACAACAAGGCGCGTAAAACCAATGCATGCCCTTTGTTTGGTTTTTGCGGCCTAATAAAATGGTGATTAAAAAAAAAAACATTAAAAAAAGTAAAGAAACACACCCGAATGTTGATAACGCTGCAATCGTTGTAAGGGTCATGAATTAAGGATTTGCGCAGGGAATGTCCATGCGATTAGCGATAACTATAAAGCTGACATCACCACCATCCAGGAAATTCGATGGACAGAACAATGATGCATTCGACATAAAAACTGTGATATCTACTATAGCTGCCATGCAGACAGGCATGAATTCGGATCTGAATGCGTTGCGGGCAGAGGACTTATACACCTTGTCTCGCTGTTTAGGTCAATAAATGATTATATAGGTACTACCCGTGTCAAGTCGAAATATTTTTTTATTACATTGATCTGTGCAAAACTCGGTAGAAGACAAAGGAAACCAAAGATATATTCTATGAGCGCCTAGAAAGAGCATACGACCGATGTGGAAACATCGCATAATGTCTGTCCATTGAACTGATTTATAATGCCTGGCTGAATTTGAAGAGAAGAAAAGATTAACAACATTCCTTCTGGTACCTCCCATACAACTGACCGAATTAACCCACATGTTCATAGATTCATATCTTTCATTTGATTACACTAAATTCAGTCAGATTTGGTACACGGAGTAACTGTGGAGTGGTACCTCCCATTCAAACTGACCATTTTTTCTAAATTCAATTTCAATTTTTACAGCCTGATGATCCATTGATCTTAATAAAATACTATTAAAACACAAAAAAAATAAAGAAATACTTCCCCAATTGCTGATAGCCCTGCAAAAGTTGTAAAGGTTGTGAATTAAGGATATGCACCGAGAATGTCTATACGATTAGGAAATGTCCTTTATAAATACAAAGCTGACGTCACCACCATTCCAGGAGATTCAGTGAGCAGAACAATGATTTATTCGACGACAGGCATGAATTCGGATCTGAATTTGTTGTGGGCAGTGGACTTATATACCTTGTCTCGCCGTTTAGGTCAACAAATGACTGTATATGTACTATCGTGTCAAGTCGAAATATTTTTTTATTACATTGACCTGTGCAAAACTCGGTAGAAGATAAAAGAAACCGAAAACGGGTATTTCGCATAATATCTGAGGAAAAGGATACTGCATACAGTGCAACGCAGCAGCTAATTGCAATGATTACGAAACGCTATAAGGAGAAGAGGGAAAAGAAATAATGGGAGAGTGGGAATAGAGTTGAAGCCCGAAAATTCTACCAGAAATTGAGAACCAAAGCGTATGGAACAGGACGTCTGTCCTGTGATTGCAGCAATGGAAATTCTGTCACAAATAAGCATAGTGTTTTGCAATCATGGATAGAGCATTTCTTTTATAAACTATATGTTGTTGTTTGGGAGCAAAAGTGAAGAAATCTCGTCAACTATCGCCATCGTTGATAATTGGCGTGATTTCCTCACTTGTGCTTCCACAACGCCAATTATCAACGATGGCGATAATTGGCGTGATTTCTTCACTTTTGCTTCCCCAATACCAATTTTCATCGGTGGCGATAATTGGCGTGATTTCCTAACTTGTGTTTCCACTATTAGTTTATAAAAAAATGCTCTCTCTATGATTGTCCATCACCGAGTTAAAATGAAATCAGAATATATCCATACATACAAAAATATACATTTTGACCAGGATTCATGGTCAGTTTGGAAAATAACTTAAATGAAATTCTGCACTTCCATTTACGGAGCGTGAATCTTTGCGACGATCTGTTTTGTCTGCTCTGTATGTCGGAAAGTGGCGCGATGATTAGTACCTATACATGCGACTTTTGTTTGCAGCATCGCGGATTCAATCCCGCATATAGCCACCAATCGTTAATTGAACGGCGGTCTGCTTAATGTGTCTGACGAAAACTTCAATCAGTCGACTAATGGGCAAATCTGGTAAATATTTTCTCAAACTATGACGTTCGGAATCGTCGTTAAACTGTATGTCCCGTAGAGTAAGAATGCGTGTATTGATTGAATACTTTAATGGGATCCAAGGAAGTTTTATTTTATTTTCTTTTTTTTTTTCTTTTTTTTTTTTTTGTTTGTTTTGCTGTATATCCAGTGGGAACTAAATCTATCGTGCTGTTGCCAACTTTTCATATTGACATCGTTACGAATTAAATATGCATATGACAACCGTATTATCAACAACATTGACTAACTATGTAATGCATATGATAAATCCAACAAACATGATGCACGTATTACATCCTAGTTGATTCCGTTTTATGTCAAACACATTCGAGGTGTTTCGTGCAAGTTTCACAACAATCAAAAATGGAATTCCTCTCTCTCTCACACAGTGTTCATCATTATTGGAAAAAAATTGTACATCGAGTAAAACATTATATTGTTCAGATAGATAACTTCACTTTATTTACAGGCTAGCTGATGAATGTCATTATTCTGAGTATAATGAACTTATTTTATAATACGTACAAAATGTATATTTGTTTCGTAATTCTGGAAAGAAAACTCTTTAAACATCTTCAAGTAACGTCTTGGCAGGAATATTATTTAGCCACCCTGTTGTTGAATTAAAATACTCAATCTTAAAAAAAAAAACACACAAAAAACTCAGAAGCCTCATTCATTTTGTTATTCCAGTTGCAAGAACTTGAGGTGTCCCAACAAGAACGCAAGATATAAATAACGCAGCAATTGAATTGTTTCTCTGGCTGTATGACATGTGGCGCCGTCTTGTTCAAACCACATGCCCTCCACATTCATTTCTTCAATTCTAGGCACGAAAAAACTGGTTATCATTTTACGATACCGAACACCATTGACTGTTTGCGCTTGACATGCCTCATTTTCATAAAAAAAAGGCCCAATGATTCGTCCAGTCCAAAATCCACACCACACAGTGACACGTTGAGGATGCATTTGCTTCTCGTGAATCACTCGAGGATTTTCCTCACCCCAAATGCGACAATTCTGCCTATTGACAAAGCCATCAAGATGGAAATGGGCCTCGTCACTGAAGATGATTTTATCGGCAAAATGAGCATTTTCATTTTGTCTCTCCATGATCAGCTGGCTTTAGTTCCTGAGTCAACTGAACTTTGTATGTATGAAAATGCAAATCTTTCGTCAAAACTCGCTGCTTAGTGGATTTGGAGACATCAATTTGCTGAGCTCGGTGTCGAATTGAGGTGAATGGAGTTTGAGCGACATCATCACGTACAGCTGCGACATTTTCGGTCTATCGACCTGGTCGAAGGCGCGTTGTTGTCTTTACATTACTACAGTTTTTGGCAAATTTATCCATTAATCTTTTTACAATTGACTCTTTTGGAGCATTATTGTGACCGCAAATTGATCGCAATTTGCGAACTGTAGCCGCAAAACGTTCACAATTTTGGTAAAACAATTTCACAATGAGAATGCGTTGTTCATTCGTGTATCGCTCCATTTTTAATAACCTCGTACCTTCTACTACCAAACAATAACAATTGTTCAAGACAAATTAGATAATGGTCAATACAAAACATTTTTTTTTTTTCAAAAAAAATGTAATTATTATTTTTTACTTGGATTTCCTATAAACATGGAACATATCACTTCACTTTTCTGATTTATATTCAGTATTCTAAATATCTCACTCTTAATTATATTTTATCCATAAGATTTCAAATAAAAAATAGTGAATAAACACCTTCTGTTAAACCCTTCGCATAGTAACGATTGGGATGATAAATATCTCCTACACTATCATGGCAAATCTCAAATGTGTTGCAGTCTATTACGGTAATCAATGTAACATGTCAAACTCCAACAAATTACAAACAGATAAACTGGCACATAAACACACACGTTATGACACATACCGCATTTGCTAATAAACAGAAATGCTCATATTTGAATGTATATGCAATTCCGTAATGTCCATCCTTGATAATTTCTACTCAGCATCTGACTTAATAAAATGGAAGGCCTTTCTCTACAAAAGAGCTGCGTTGAATTCTATAGTCAATTGATCTTGGCATGTGTAGAATTGGCCACGTCCGTTACTGCAGTGATCTTAACACTATTATATTAAACATTAACACCAGCCAACAACCTTTTGGAACAGATCAACGAAATATCTTTGGTGGACTGAATTCAAATTTGTAATTAGTTTTTCGCTATTAAGTCAGGTTTTCGAGATACAAAAAATGTTTTTATTCGTTGTTTCCATAAAAACTCTAGTTTATTTAAAAATCAATGAATTTTGAAAAGTGAATGGCATTATTTGAACGCCGTTTATATTATGATGGTTCAATTTCACGAGTTAGAGTCCAGCAATAGTCTCCCAGCCCGTTTTTGTCCCAAAATCTTTGATAATTTTTTTCAATTTTCGTTAAATCTTGGTGAGCATCCTCCCCTTTTTCATCGCTCACCGCACCTAGGTTTGGTGAAAAACAAATCTAAATGCGAATGAAGAAAATGCATTTTAATTGACATTCATGCACCTAATTCGTGATAATTTTGCAATAATTTAGCAACAATTTGTATGTAGCTGTCATTCTTATTGTTTTCAGGAAAACTGTTCACGATGCTCTTCAAAGATTTCCAGGCTGCATATTCTTTCTCCAATAAACATTATGGAAAATTGTCATCATTCATTCATTGTCATCATAGCTTTCTGATCTGAGGGCCTACAAATTTGCCTTCTTTGATTTTAGCATATGTAATTGTACTGGTTTTGATAAGAGGTTAATCCAGGTTTAATCTCTGGCGGTATTGTTGTAATACAACTTAGTAGAGAGATAGTGGAGTTGAGAACCAATTCTTACGTGACGGGCAGTAAGTTTTGGGCTAAAGAATTGGCGGGTTTAGAATAATTGCATAATTCCTTAGAGTTGAGAAATTATACAATTAAATTTCTTCTTAAAAAGGCCCAATTTTATCTGCAGCGTCAGAAGAAAAACATAATTTAGATGTATTAATGGTTTATTTGAAATGCTTTGTTTTTCTTGTGAATACTCAGTTCTTTTTGGGCACTCTGTTCTGACGCAATGATGACATGTAGCACGACTATCCAATAGACAAAGGAAACAACAATATTTTGTGACACCTCCTTGCATACCAGTCAACAGACCAATGACCTGAAACAGATTATAGATGCAAACCTTAAGGTCACCACAGATCTTTTTTTTTTTTTTTTTTTTTTTTTTTTTTTTTAAACAATCCTCTTACGAGGTTTATTAAAAATTCAGTACCATATATTACAATATAATATTTGGCCTCAGTGCCGGAAGGCATTATTGAGGCATGCTGGCAACAAGTTTCAGGTGTACGCTAATTACAATACATAATTGCAAGTAAAATGTATTAATGATTTTACATGAACTAATTCACTCTTTGCCTTACAAATTTGTACATATTGTTTTCTGTCACATAAATAGCTTTTGAAGAGTTGTAATTCCTTGCCGACAATTCCATAATATGATAATTTTTCCAGCAGTATATCATGATCCACAAGATCGAATACCTTAGAAAAATCTAAAAACAGGCCTGCAACGCCATGAAAACCACTATCCAAACCATCACAAATAAAGTTCACCACATTGATCACAGCTTCTTCAGTTCCACATCCTTTTCGAAATCCAAACTGATATTCGTACATACATTCATTTTGATTTAAGTAATCTAACAACTTCTTATGCAATAATTTTTCAAAAATTTTATCTATTACAGACAAAATTGCAGTAGGACGATACTCTTCCACAAACATAGCTTTCGAAATTTTCGGAATAGGAATAATTTTACTAATTTTGAGACTATCAGGATATTTTGCGCTTGCAATTATTCTATTAAATATGGTCATTAATATTGGAGACAAATAGTTACTACATTCAACTACTATTTTCGACATAATACCATCATATCCCGGAGCAGGATTAATATTAAGGTCATTAATCATGTCAATAACCTCATTTTCATTAAATGAATCTAGCGATAACTTGCTTGATTTCCTCCTCAAAGTCCTTAATATATTGCAATTATCATCAACAAATATCATAATTTCTTGCTTCAAACTTTCCACAGACCGTACAAAATATTGATTTAAACGATCAGCTTTCTCCTGATCACAAACAACTCTTCGTCCATCTTCTGTAATAATCTGTATTTCCTTATTTGTTTTACGTGACAAAACAGTGTTTAAAAAATTCCAAGATTTTTTCGGATCATTATTAACTTTATTCAGATTGTCAAAATAATAATTGCTCCTAGACTCCGCACTAGCTACCTTAATTACCTTACTAATACCTTTCAACAGCTCACTACATTTCTTAGAATTCGACATCCTTCATTTAATAATGTTCCATTTATTATCGTTGTATTTGAGTAATATCAAAGTTTCAGTCATTGATTCGTAATTTTTCCTTATATTAACGGCATGAGCAATTGGTATGGATGGTCTTTCATTCCCATAATGTAAAAAAAGAGCCTTTAAACTGTACTTAGAGCCATCAATAAATAATCTCCATTCACTTTCATTTCATATGACTGAAATCATAGGCATTTCCAAAAGGGCTATATATTGCATATTGACCGAAGATTTGAAGATGAGAAAGCGCGCTTGCTCTCAATGGAGCAAAAGCAGCGTCATGAAGATGTTTCAGTACAGTGTTAGGCGATGTTTGACCGCAACAAGACCAAATTTTTGCGTCGATTTATAACCATGGATGAGACATGGGTCCACCACTTTAATCTTGAGGTAAAGGCACAATCAAAGCAGTGGATTGGAATTAGAGAATCGTGTTCAAAAAAGGCGAAGACGGTCCCATCTGCGATCAAAATCATGGCGTTATGTTGAAAAATAAAGAAAATTTTGTCTAATTTTCTTTTTTTTGTCTTCTTTGTCTGATCCGCCAATTTTGGGATCACCCTCTTATAACTATGGCATCAAAACCGGCACTAAAATGCGTGTAAGGATTTATACTTATCTAGAAATTATTGGTCTAAAATCATTAAGTTAATTATACCGATTAGGTCAGAATCGATGTACATTTTATTGGTTAAAGACAAATTCATTTTTAACAATTTGGTTATTGAATCAAAAAATTTGTTATTTCAAAATAGTAATTTGTCCAAAAACGGCAAAAGCCGGTTTGTACCACGACCGATTTATAAGTTTTATCAGAACATTCGGACAGCATGAAAAACATTGTAAATCACGCCTTTCTGTCATTCAATTCTAAAAATGGGAAGATGGATTGATGCACAGGTAAAGGATGCTTTCCACTCTCATTCTCTTACGGACGGCCTTGCCATCTCCTCTCCGGATACACAGTTACACATGCAAAAACAATTTTGTCGCCCTTATTATTAGCTACATATTTAATAGCTTAACTAATTGTGAATGATAGTGTTGATAACATGCGATTGCAATCGTTATTCATTATCAGCACTTACGACGAGTTTAAGATATACCTCCTCCATATGTACTCGTACTCGTAGGTACACTTTTAAACGCAAGTGTGCCCGTTTATTTTGGGCACATAAATCTATATCGTTGTCGCCGCAGTAGATGCATAGAACAATATGTTGCAGATAGATGTTAAATGAGTGCTAAAGCTAATTTTTCTACATTATCTAGATATTGTAATAAATGCTTCGTCTCCATTTAGCGTTCATTTTATGACTTCGTAAGGACATCTGTGATACACTCAGACTACACAAACTTGATGATGATGAGATTTAATTGAAAATAAGTGCCAAGCAATTTGTTTAACTGATTGGAAGATGTGTTTGCATCGTTCTTATTAAATTTATTCTTTATCATGATTTAGTTCTCAGGATGTCATTTGCAAGGCTATGTAAGTTTACTTAATATATGGAAGTACATATATTATATACAGGACATAAGTTCATTGGTAGTAAGGTCAATTAAATTTGCTGTCCATCAACAAAAATGCCAGAATTTTACCAATTTATTTAATAACCTAACATATATTCAGAATTAGATGCTTAAACGTATAAAGAAGTGTTTGTGTCTAGAAAGATTGCTAAGCTTATTGATATTACATTAGAAGGACTTTAAGCATAATAATCCCAGCATTATTGTGGACAATAGACAAGAAGTGTTCAGCCTTCTATATCACTCAGATGTTGACTAATTGCATCGATTATAAGTCGCATATGGAAAAAGATTCACACGCTTTTCCCGTTTGTCAATCTTTTCCAATTCCTCGCAACAAGTTTTCTGAAGGTTTCTAAAGCCTGGTACATCCAAAAGCGAATTCATCGCTGTCTGGTGCGTCGGCTATTGAGTTCAGGGTAGAAGATGCTTCGTGGTATTATTTTGTTACGCTTCTCTATATTGATGTCAATGCACAGCTCATACCACTCATAATTCATACGATGTCAATACTTCCTTTTAACCTTGGCGGGCCTATACACTTCATAACGTAACATCCTCGAACTCAGAATTCCCTCAGCAGGGTCCCCCGCCACAAAAGAAAAAGAATTACATCCTATTTCAATAAAATCGAATACTTTTTGATAAACATTTCGGAAGTATGTATTGGAAAAACTGTATTCGCAAACAATTAAAATATAACGGAAAGTTTTATAAACCATTTTTAAAATTCGGAAAGTTTTTGTGTGGTTTCCACACTTCGTATAAAAAATTGACATTTGTAGAATTGTGCATTTAGATATCAAACATGTATTATATTTTGTATTTTGGAACCATGATACCTTAAGTTTTCCAAAGATATGTCCTAGTTTATTGCAAAAGTGTGTTTTTATTTTTGGCTCCCCAATAAGGTGCCTCTATTTGCCATACCTTTATGAATTCCAAAAGGGTGACCAAACAAGAACGCAAGATTAAAATTTGGCACCATTCGAAGTGTTATTGTTTGACATTTGAACAATTGTTAATGTTTGCTGGTAGAAGGTACGAGGTTAGTAAAAATGGAGCGCCACACGAATGGACAACGCATTTTCATTGTGAAATTGTTTTACCAAAATGGTGAAAGTTTTGTGGCTACAGTTCGCAATTTGCGATCAATTTTAGGTCAGAAAAATGCTCTAAAAGAGTCACCTGAAAGGAGATTAATGGATAAATTTGCCAAAACTGGGTCTGTTAGTGATGTAAAGATAACAACGCGCCTTCGACCAGGTCGATCGACCGAAAATGTCGTAGCTGTACGTGATGATGTCGCTCAAACTCCATCCATCTCAATTCGTCGCCGAGCTCAGGAAATTGGTGTCTCCAAATCCACTATGCAGCGAATTTTGACGAAAGATTTGCATCTTCATGCATAGAAAGTTCAATTGGCTCAGGAACTGAAGCCAGCTGACCATTGACAGCGAAGGGAGTTCGTTAATTGGGTATTGAAAAGACAACATGAAAATGCTGATTTTGCCAATAAAATCATCTTCAGTGACGAGGCCCATTTCCATCTTGATGGCTTCATCAATAGGCAGAATTGTTACATTTGGGGTGAGGAAAATCCTTGAGTGATTTACGGGAAGCAAATGCATCCTCAATGTGTCACTGTGTGGTGTGAATTTTTGGCTGGAGGAATCATTGGACCTTTTTTTATGAAAATGAGCCATGTCAAGCGCAAACAGTCAATGGTGTTCGGTATTGTGAAATGACAAGTAGTTTTTTCGTGCATAGAATTGAAGAAATGAATGTGGAGGGCATCGAGCCACACAAAACGACCGATTTTGGTTGTAGTACATATTTGAAGTTTCCAGAAAGCGTAATTTCAAGTTTTGGCGACGTCAATTGACTACCAATCTCATGCAATTTGATGCCGTTAGACTTTTTATGTGGAGCTACGTCAAAGACCGTATTTACACGGATAATCCCCAAACGTTGGAGCATTTGAAAACCAACATTCGTCAAGTTATCATCGAGCTGTCGATCGAAACGTGTGACAAAGATGTCGAAAACTACCTCAAAAGGATCCACTGCTGCTACCAATCCAGAGGCGGTCATTTAAACGATATTGTATTTCGAACATAATAGAAAAGTACAAGCATTATAATGAAATAGAAGTTGCATCGAAATCATAGCTTTATGTGTGTTTTATTTAACTTTACTTTTGAAACCGAAATGTGAATAACTCCGGTATATTTCATGCAACAAGTTCTGGAAGTAGTTCCAATGCAGTGATTATATAGAGGACCTAATAGAAGCGATTTCAAATCAATTTAGCTGGAAGGCATCAAGTACATATGTGATAAAATTATAATTTCTTGTTACCCTTTTGTTCACCTATATTTGGTTCAGGTGCATCTTCTCATATTTGAGCATATAAATTTAATTTAATTTAAATTCAATTGTATGCAAATGAATATACAATAACAGTAAAGACATATATCCGTATGTGGCATCATTGGATTCAGTCGTTGTTACTGTTGCGTGGGCGTGAGACTTGAATGGCTACTTGGATAAGAAGCGTTGACAGAACACTTCTGTGTTTGTGCTAGGCAACGAATGACCAGTGGGTGAAATAGTTAAAAGGTTGTTGTTCTTAACTGATATTACAAACGATAATCGTTATTACCCTATTTAGGTGTTCGCATTGACGTGTCTAAGCGATGTAATTGTTCGGAAAATAATAATGCAATAAATTATGTAAGTTAATTACTAAATTTCTCATAAATTGTAATAATTCATAACTTAAATCTATACATATTTTAATAAATATGAAAATATATACTGCAATTTTTCCCTTCGGGCCAAAAACACCTTTAGTTTCATTTGCTAGAAACGCATGTGGTCTGACATTCAAATTTACCGCAGTCCTTTTCGTAAAATGCTAACTCAAACAAAACCCATATAAGTATATCTGTACATTCCATCCTGTATGCGGGAGGAGATACTGAAGCCCCTCTCCGAACGCGAAAACAAAATCGACAGAAAATATTTAATTTCCTGCGTAGATGTTTTTCCTGGCATTGATTTTCGCCTACTCTGGAAATTGTTTGACTATAAAAATGCATATAAATGAAACATCACAGGCACATATTTAATGTAAAGTTGAAAGTGATACAAAGGCACTTTTAGTTTAGCGTGTAATTGACTAACATTTATGTTTAAACAAATGTATCACCTTTTGGCTATTACTAAGGCGATCCCAAAAATATAGAAGAGACCCAAAACTATAAAACATATGTTTTAAGTTTCAAGGCACCCGGTTGTTTATTATTTTTATTTGTGCTATCAAAAGTAAACGATCTCAGTGAATTTGTAAACACGAAACGAAAAAATTAATCACCATTATGCAGTTCTATATTTCCATTTTAAAGGTATCACTTCAGCCAACATTAAAGCCGAGCTAGATTCTACTCTGGGGGAATTTCTTCCTCCGTTTACGACTGTAAAGTATTGGGTAGCAGATTTTAAATGAGGCCGTACATGGTGCCAAAACAAACACCGTAGTGGTCGGCCAATTGAGGTGTCCACGCCAGACACGGTTAAGAAAACCAAATCTAATCAAAATGTTATTGGATGATGGTCGGTTGAAGGTGCGTGAGCTAGCGTATATCGTATATTGACCGAAGATTTGAACGTAAGAAAGTTGTGCGCAAAAAGGGTGCCGCGCTTGCTTTCAATACAGTAAAAGCAATGTCGTGAAGATGCTTCAGTAAAGTGTTTAGCGATGTTTCACCGCAATAAGGACGTGGAACCATGGATGGGACATGGGTCCACCATTTCACACCTAAGACAAAGGAACAGTCACTGCAATAGACTGAAATGGGAGAATTGTGTCCAAAGAAGGCGATGACAGTTCCATTTGCAGGCAAAGTCAAGGCGTCTGGTTTTTTGGATGCGCAAGGGATTATTTTTATTGACTATCTTCAGAAAGGAAAAACCATCAACGGCGAATATTATGCTAATTTATTGCAGCCCTTAAGTGTTGAAATTATGGAAAAAGGGCTGTATTTGGCGAAGAATAAAATTTAATTTTATCAACACAATGCTCCAGTTCGCACATTTAGTATTGCGATGGCAAAAATGAATGCATTAAATTTCGAATTGCTTCATCACGCACATTATGCGGCAGATTTAGTTCCCTTGGATTATTTTCTACTTCCAAATTAGAAAAAATGGCTCGGTGGTAAAAGATTTGCCAACAATGAAAAGAGTTGGAGCCTGTGGTTGATGGTTTGACAGTTCTTACTATAAACAGGGTATAAAAGCTGTTAAATATCGCTAGAAACAGTGTATCGAGATAAACAAAGATTATGTTGACAAATACAAACAATTTTTCCCAACTTTTTTGTGTCCTTGTTAGATCGACTAATTTTGGGACTGCCTTCGTAAAACCACTACACAGTGCAATGCAAATTTTAAAAGGGGATGATACCATTACCAAATGACTGCTAAACTCCCAAACAACAAACTGTTATGTAGCTACATTATACAGTCGGGAAAATATGTTGTCAATTCATTCGAGATAAATGAAGGAACTGAAGAATTGGTCAACTTTCACACAACATCGTTTTGCATTTGTGCAAAAGTGTGATTTCTGCCGATAATTTCGTGACACATCGCTGGTTTCTTATAATAAATAAATACTCTGAATTAAAGCTCAATAAATTAAGGAAAATCGTAACTTTATGAAATCCTCCACTTAGAAATGATAGAGGAATATCTGGAATATTTTTGCTAAATCCTTCAATTTTTCAGTGTAGTACTCTAATGGGAGTGGCAATGTATTTCGTTTTCATTCCAAGAACTAAGTTTACTATGTTTCGGATATCTACTAAATTATATTGATTCAAGTGCTATCTAGCGAAAGATATGAACCCAAGATCAAATTTAGAAATTTGTATGCCGATTTTTTCAAATTTTACTAAGCATTATAGTGCAGCATACTTGACAAACTAGCAAGTAACTTCAGTTTAGGAATTAGGGATTACAACGAAAAATTGATTTTCCAAAAGTTGTTCAATTTGTATAGGAAGTACCAGATGGGGTGTGGTAATGCACTCCGTTTTTATTCTCAGAACTGAGTTTATTACCCAATTCCCATGAGTACATTCATTTAGTCATTTAGTACTATTGCCCGAAAGATATGAAGTTAATGATATATAGGAAGTACCAGAAAGAGCATGGTTATTTGATCGAATTAAAAGTTAATTCATCGGACAAAAATGCAAGCTACTGTAGAACGCTAATGTAGATTTATCGAGAAAGGACTGAATTTCGCAAGAATGGCTAATTTGCATGGGAGGTATCAGAAGTGTTCTAATAAAGCCGCATACTTTCTGCCTCATACGATAATATGTACCAAATTTGATTGAATTTAGTATAACTGTATAAATAGTGTGACCACTTGTGGCGCAATGGTTAGATCAAGCGACTATCGTTCGCATGATCGCGGGTTCAATCCCGCATACCTTCACCTATTATTACTTAAGCGGCAGTCACCTCGACGTGTTGGATGAACACTTGGAGTAGTCGAGTAATCGACAAACAAGTCTTGTTAATGCTTCTCAAACTGTGATGTTGGAAATCGTCGTTAAACTGTACGTCACGTTAAGTAAATAGAAAGCGTGTAAAAGCTCACTGAATGTGAGATGCTCTCCCATATCTCACTCATGAGGTGCAAAGGAATTTCCTTTTCTTTTCATTTCTTTGTGTAGAAGATTTGAACCTAATAATTTTCGAACTAAAATGTTCATTTGGAAAGTAAGCTTCAAAGAGAATGTGGTAAATTATTCAATTTTTTCCTAAATTTGCCCAGCATTAAAGGACAATATAAGATTACGGCTGCTACAGTCTGCGACTTAGGAGTTATAGATAAAAATTTGAATTGGAAATATTGATTATTTTGTATGGAAGATACCAAAATTGAAGAGGCGGTACAGCCCATTTATAGTCCC
Source organism: Philornis downsi (assembly GCA_019455685.1). Taxonomy (NCBI): domain Eukaryota; kingdom Metazoa; phylum Arthropoda; class Insecta; order Diptera; family Muscidae; genus Philornis; species Philornis downsi. The sequence goes on along the minus strand of JAHXMU010030518.1, from coordinate 2,501 downwards.
AGCTACTATACTATAAAAAAATTCTAGATCATGCCAAACTTTAAGAAGTTCCCTAAAGATTTTCAGCAGTTAACGTTTTTACCAGACAGCCAGCCAGCTAGGCAGACGAACTTCACTCAATAGAAATGCTTTTTGTTACAGCTAATCAGTACTTTAGATGCTTCTTTTTTACTTGGGGTGAAAATATAAATATAATAATTTATTGTATGTTTCATGAAAGTTGTTTACTACCACAATTTGAGTTATAAATTTACATTAATATTTATGAACATGGTACATAATATTTATCAACATCCCAAATTTAAACTACATGCCTCCTTTGAAAATAAATTTTGCCTACGCTCATGGTCTACATGTTGTGGCATCATACATTTTATATAATATAATGCTCTGCGTTGCCTCACGAAAGGTATCCAATTACAAAAAGTTTTACCATAACATTCTGCGAAACTGCAATATTGGCATTTCATTTTGATACATTTTGATACAGGTGTTGCTCGTTATCCGCCCTGATTGTGACCGAAGCTGCTGTCTTTGGAGGTGAAAACATGTGGAAAGTTGTATTTTCTACTTCTGCAACAAGAGCAAGAAGGACGTGAGTGGCGTAACTGCAACCAAGAAATTGATATTCTCAGAGCGAAAAAGTAAAACTGAAAATATTCCAAAATGCGAAAGAACAGATACAACAAATAATACAATGCAGCTTAAAAAGTATTGGTATTGGAAACAGAGACACGATAGTGCTATACAAGCAACCATTAATCTTTAGTGAAATTGTTTTTTATATCTATAAAATGAAACTTAATCTACGTTTGACAAAAGTATAAGTTCTCGTAGAATACATACTTTTATATTGATATTATTAAACAACTGCAAACGTGGCATCCTGTGTCATATTATTCAGTTGTCATGAACGGAACGCGGTTTTCAACAAAAATAGTTATTGATTTATTCAAAGAAAGATTTTTAAAGAATTTAACCATTAATACTGCAATACTGCTGGCGCTATGAATGTTTAACAAGGCAATTTGTCGTTGCAACTGCATACTTCGATAGGCGGTTATAACCAGTGAGAAGACCGCCTTCAAAATTTTTCACTATTAATAGGACTTTTAATTAGGAAGGCTTTCGAATTTGCTATCAACATCAAATTCCTTTGCTCAAACTGTAATACAACCATATGAATGAGAGTCGCATTTACTAACCGTCACGCAAAGGTTATACGAGGTGTGTTAAATAAATAAGGCGAATTTTCATTTTTCTAAAAAAATATTTATTTGTTGATCAATTTCTATTTTATCTCATTCAAAGTAGTCCTCTTCAGATATAATACACTTGTGCCAGCGTTTTCTCCAATCCTCGAAGCAGTTCTGATATGCACTTTTTGGTATGTCCTTGAGCTCTCTCAGCGATTCTGTTTTTATCTCCTCAATCGTCGCAAATCACCGTCCTTTCATAGGTCTCCCCAATATTGGCAGCAGAAAAAACTCGCAGGTGGCTAAATCTGGTAAATGCGATGACTGAGGCATGATAACGGTGTTGTTTTTGCCCTAAATAATCTTTCACAAGCAAAGATGACTGAGCAGATGCATTATCATGATGCAAAAGCCATGCATTTTTTTCCACAATTCTGGGTGTTTTTTTCGTATTGTTTCACGCAAACGGCGCATAACTTCAAGGTAATGCTCTTCACTACCTTGTGGTAAGAACTCCTGACGCACTACGCTATGGTAATCGAAGAATACAGTGAGCAAAACCTTGATATTTGATCGAACTTGGCTTGCTTTTTTTGGTCTTGGCTCTCCTGGGCTCTTCCATTGGGACGATTGGGCTTTGGTTTCGATGGCATAACCATATACCCATGATTCGTCACCAGTTATGACCCTTTTAAGCAAATCGGGATCATCGTTGACGTCATTTAACAATTCCTGAGCGATGCTCATGCGACGTTGTTTTTGGTCAATATTCAGCAGTTTTGGAACGAACTTCGCTGCCACACGCTTCATGCCCAAAATTTGCGAAAAGATTGCATGGCATGAGCCAACCGATATGCCGATATCCTCAGCAACTTCTCCAATTGTGATCGACGATTCTCTATAACAATTTTCTTCACCTTCTCAACATTTTCTTCGGTTGTTGATGTGCTGAGGCGTCCAGAGCGAGCGTCTTCATTCATATTTTCTCGGCTTTCTGTGAAAAACTTGTGCAACTTGTAAACATTTATTTGACTTAGAGTACTCTCACCGTATGCCATTGTCAAGATTTCAAGTATTTTCAAGCACTTAGTTCCATTTTTTACAAAAAATTTGATGCAGCTTCTTTGATCCATTTTTTCGATAGCAGGAAATCGCCAAACACGCAAAACATTTGTCTTATTTATGCCTCTCACAAACAAATCAAACATGATATATGGATAAAACCCTCAACATATCTTCGAGACGAGTGTACCAACATAAAAAAAAAAAATAATCGAAAGTCGAATGTACGTCACGCGAAATTTG